>PVJA010002724.1:57466-103977 GCA_004027025.1 Myocastor coypus | reverse complement strand
TATCGATGTCTTCTTTAATAGTATTGAAGTCTGTCATTATGGTTATACTTTCTCTCTCTAATACAGAGATTATTTCTGTTCTGTTCTCCTTTCTACTTTTGTGTAGTTGTTCCCCTACTTGGGATGCTATTGATTTAGGCATGTCTTTGTCAACTTTAGATATTATTTCTGCTCTGATGTCCTCCATACGTTTCTCCAGCCGTTTTTCCACTTCATGTATTTCTTTTTTTATTTCAGATGTTATCTCTGATCTCAGTTGCTCTATAAGTTTCTGCCTCATATTTTACCAATTCAAAGGTTTTATCTGTATGTTTCCCATTCTCTTCCATGATAGTGTCTTCTGTATTTGGTTTCGTTGGGCATGGACCCTGACATTGCCTCCTGCTCCTTGTTGTTATCATTTTGTATGGAAGTGACCTCTGCACTTTGGTGGTGTTATGCTGTGTCTATGGGCGTTTGGTCTGGAGACTCCAAGCTGGTTCCTCTACAGAGGTTCCTGACTCTGTGTTGGAGTTCGGGTTGCTAGCTGCTGTGAAACCCGGAGGATATGGTCTGTAGGTGGAGGTGGAGCTTTGGGATTGAGTAGTCCTTGTAGGCTCCTGGACCAAATCGGTTGCAAAACGAGATGTTTGTTGGGTTCGGTGCTGAAGCTTGGGCTGGAGGGTTTCAAAAACAAGGGGGGGGGCAGGGGAGGGGAAGGCGGGCCAAGAATCCTGACCTGAGGAGGACGTGTGGACTTGGCTACCAACGTTTGGGTCGGGGCTGGAACAGGAAGTTAGTCGCAGGAACCCAGAGGCGGGGCAGAGGGGCAGAGGCCTTTTACCCATGGCAGGTGCGCGGGCTTGGCTACTGGTGTTCGGGTCGGGGCTGGAACCGGAAATTAGTCCATCACTGTTTGTATATGAGTTTTATTATTAAGATCTGAGCTACTGAGAAACAGATCTGATTTTTCACTCATAAGGCCTGGCGTGGCTTTTGGGTTCCAATTTTATCCTGATCTTCCTCCAGTGAAATCCTGAAACATAATTGTTGCAGAAAACCAATATCAAACCAAATTGAAGACTCTTTGCATGGAAAAGCTAGAAGACGATTTTTATTATCCTCATGAGCTCGGGAACCCAGAGGCTCAACTGGCCAGCGCAGAGTCAGGTTTGAGTTTAGTTTAAATATTGTTTACAAGTGTGAAATATAAAACTGTTAGGTTATTGCATGATTGGTTGTAAGGAATGCAAGAATGGTGTCATATGTTGCCAGGCAGAATTGTAAAGGAGCATTCTGGGGGGATTGGAATGGAGACTAAGAAAAGTAGATAGCATTGAAAGTGTTTTTGACTGGTCTGATCTTCCCCAAACGTGACATCCTTGAAGCAAGTTTGAATCACCGAATACTTTTAATACACAAGCCAGACACAGCCAGTTTAACCCTGCATATTGCTAATGGGGAACTAGACAACCAAAGGATTAGACAGTCAAGACTGAATGCATGCAGCAAGCTAGCCATGTGACAAGCAACAGGAACCTGAGGTCGTAGCCCTCTAATTGAATTCTAACTTGTGCCGTGGCATGACTACAATCTGGTGTTCTACAAATGTGCTCTTACAATACAGTTGGTTCCAAGTATTGGTATAATAATTGCAAATATCATTATTGGTATAATAATGATAAGCATCAGTGACAATTATCTAATTAGCTTGTTAGATATTATGATTACTTACAGGAACCCTGAGCTCAAAGTCATATGGGGTAAATGGCACCTGATGCCACCAAAATACACTGAGCCCTAGATATATTTAGATTGCTTAACCATTCTTCCTGGACTCAAACATTTAAAAGCTTTTCTCACAGACTTGCCCAGTCCAGTTAATTACAAATGAGCAATCTACACACAAATTTTAAAGCACAATTTCTGTTTTATGGATTTATTTCACTATATTAGATCAGTCTCCTTCACTAGACACAGCAGCTATAATCCTAGAAAAAACAATGGCTTTGGTTATTAAACAACTTTAGTCATAGAAGAAGCCATATGATATAGGTGTCATCAATTGCTCTACTCTCTAGTGAATTTTGGGACCTTTCTCTGTTCTTAACTCATGATTTACTGTGGAAAGAAGAAAATATTTACAGGCACAAAGATAAAAATGAGCTGTAATCAAGGAATTTGTGGCCAGAAAGACAAAACAGTCTTTCTGAGTAAGTAGCCTCTGTATCCTTCCAAGATATGGTCATTCAAAGCTTTGGTGACTGTTACTTACAATACATATATTATTGCTGATGACACTACTATATACTAAGTGTATGTAGTATATAAATATATATTATATATATATTATTGTGTGTATATCATGTTGATTCATTCTTTTGTGAAATATATATAAGCATATAATATTTTTGTGAAATATATGTATATTTCAGAAAGAATATATATATATTTCATAAAAAATGGATTGCAACTTATTTTTAGTTGCATTTTAGTGTCTCATTATGACTGTATTTCTAGCACGGAAATATATAAGAAACTATGTGGTTTACTATATGACTACCAATCCCCCAAACTGGCTATGATATGATTAACTCACATGGCTGGTCTTTCTGCTGATATGATGTCAATAGAAATATATCACTTACTTAAGAATTGTTTTTTTTTATCTGATTTATCTAGATGAAGGTGTTATTTTGACAATGCATAAATTACAAGTACGACAATTATATTACTCAAAAGAATAGACAAGATAAATTGCATCTGGATGAGGCAAAATCAGAAGCTTGAGAGATGTTTTGTCTTTCAGCATATTTAACAAACAGATTATTTCAGACAAGCTGCAAATTACTTGTTGCTGTTGGTACTTTTGCAGAGAGAAATAAAATAAACCAGGAAATGGAGAAATATAAAAATTTAGAAGAGATAGAGAACTTTATATATTTGATTTTGTACCTTTGAAATTACTTATAAAACATTAATTCCCATTAAAATAAATATGTCACAAAATAAGAATCTGGATTACTTCTGAGGCGTTAAATGTTGTTATTATAAATGTGTAAATTCTATTATTATTAATATTAATATTTTTTAATCCAGGGTCTCACTATGCTGGTTGGATTCTTATGGATCCTCATGTCTCAGCCTCTCTACTGCTGGAATTGTGGACATGTCCCACCACACCCAGTCCTGTGGCTAGGCAGCACAGCATGAAGGACCAGAGATCAAACTCAAGACCTTGAACTTGCCAGGCAGGTGCTTATGCCCCTGAAAAATTTCCCACACCATAAATGTGTAATTTTTTTTTTTGACTCAAGTATTGAACTCAGGACTTTGCACTTGCCAGGCAGGCACTTGTGCACTGAGATATCTCCTCTGCTTCTGGGATTTAATTTGTAAATTCTTGATATGTGTTTTCTCTTTTGTAAATTTTCGTTTATGTGTTAATCAATTGGTCCACTGATAAGTTGAAATGCCCAAAGAGAAGACCAAAAGATATACTTTGGCTCCTGGTTTCATTTTGCAGGGCTCAGTCCAGGGTCACCAGGCATCAGGGCTGAAGCTTAGAACAAAGCTGGTGAGTTTATGGCCACCCTGGAGGACAGCATGGCAACAATGCCGGAGAAACGGCAGCCAGTGACTAGATATGCATTTTCCTAATTTCCAATCTCGTTGACAATAAAGCTTAACAAGTACAACTTACATCAATGTCTTCATAATCAGGTGAAATCCATGTAATATTTACTTTAAAAATCCTTACTCTTAATAGAAATTCACAAACAAACTTAAACGTAGTTATTAATCCTTATTAAAAAATAATGGAGAGCCCAGGCCCAGCAGGAGTAGGACCACCGAAAGCTCACTGGAAACTCATTCAACCCAGAGTTGTGGTCTGGGATGTGAGTGGAACTTCATACATTAGACAAGCTCAGTTTGGAACCCTGTGGCAGAACTCCTTGAGGGCAGCTAGAGGCAAGACCCACACAACTGATCAAGGAGCAAAATATCTTACCAAAGTAACACAACAAATTCACCTCCATGGGCTGCAGCAGGAAGAAGTGGAGTTTAGCATCCAGTCCCATGCCACACCCACCTGGACAACTTTGAATTTGGTAGATTGGTAGATTTGGACCTGGTGCTAAGAAAAGAACTCTACCAAGCCCTACACCAAAGGTAAGAAGACAGTGCTATACAAAAATGATAAAGAAAAGGAGCCAAATGCATTCTCAGGCCCAAGCCCAACCAGAAAAAATATAGGAGACAATAGCATAGAAGAAATTGGAAAACACACACCTGAAATCTTTGAAGTAATAGCATCTGAAGTAAAGAAACAACTGCAGAAAGATATAGAGGGAATCAGATCAGAAATAACTTCTAAAGTAGACCGGGCATGGTGGCATGTGTCTATAATCCTAGAACTCAAGAGGTACAAGCAGGAGGATTGGTATGAGTCAGTAGTGAGACCTTGTACCAAAAAAGAAAAGAAAAGTAAAGAAAAAGACAAAGAAAGAAAGAAAGAAAGAAAAATTCTGAAGTAAAATAAAAAAAGAAATGATAACTACAATTAAAGAAGTACCAAGTGCTTCTAAAGAAGACACTGATATAAAAAAAAATAGAGGAGAATAGGTAAATGATGAATCCTTGAATGAACAAAAGAGGAGAGAAGTGGAATGCATAAAGCAGATTCAAAGTGCTATACAGGAAATTAAAACCTCCATCACAAACTAGCAAAGCCATTTGAATGAAAGTGAGAACAGACTTTTAGACCTTAAAGACATGGTTACTTTTAGTGAAAAGGTAAGAAAAGAGCTCTTAAAAACAACTAGCATTCAGGAAAAAATAATTCAACATCTGCAAGTGATGCAAAGATGAACAGTGTGAGACTAGTAGGCATCAATGTAAAAGGAGGAGTCAATGCAGAGGATAAAAAACAATATGGGAGCTGGGGAGACAGATCAGGGGCACAAGTGCTTGCGTGGCAAGTGCAAGGTCCTCAGATAGAATCGCTGTTCCAAAAAAAAAAGAAAGAAAAAAAGAAAAAAAAGAATATGGACAGAATAGCATAACACTTCCCAAATATGGGAAAAAAAATCTGACATTCAAGTAACTGAAGCGTATAGAACTCCAAATAATAGCAACTGAATCAATAATTCACCCCGACATGTAATAGTGAAGATCCCAGAAATTCAACACTGGAATAGTATACTAAAAGCCACTAGAGTAAAGAAACAGATCACAATTAAAAGAAGACCCATCAGAGTAATGGCAGATTTCTCTTCACAGTGCATGAAGTCAAGAAGTGCATGGAGCAGAGTACTTCAAGTTCTCCATAGAAACAAATTCCATCGCATACTGATATACCCTGAAAAACTTCCCTTCAAGTTGAACAGAGAAGTGAAATGCTTCCAGGACAGAAAAACAACTAAAGAATTTCATGATGATGAAGCCAATGCTACACAGACTACTAAAAGATATTCTAGAGAGGGATCAAAATGATCACAACTCCATTAAGAAGGATAGGAAAAAACCCACCAAATAGTGAAAATAAATACAGTAGAAAAAGTCATACAACAGTGGTCTTTTAGTTATTCTTTTGTATACATCAACAAATATTTCCATCAGCGTATTCTACAAATGGACTTCTCCTGCACCTGAGTCATGATTCTGTCCTGGTCTACAGGGTGAATGTCAAGTAAATAATATCGCAGTCCCCCAAGTGACATGTGGCCATCAGTAAAGTCATGGATACTGTCCATGTAGATGACATACTAGTACTCTGTGTGATATCCTATACCCAACCTGTTAGAGGTGCTCATCATATATGTATCAATCCAGTGTTCATGCTGTTTTACTCTCAGTAATTCTTTACTATTATGAGAATATTTTTCTAAGTTGATTTTTATATATTAATCTATTCAAATACTACGTGAGTACTCTGAATTGAACAAAGATTCCTACATATGATACACAATATCCCGGCCTCATAGTTGACTCATGATCTAATGTGAATAGTTGAAATATTGTTTTGAAATATTTAATTCAATTTGAATTAATTAATATTTAATGAATTTTGTGAATATTGTTTAATTTCATTTTTTTGTTTTATGATTTTACTGTACCTTTCCCTTACAGTCTAATTATAAGACATGGTATGATATTTTCTCCTTGTATTAGAAATATTCTAAAGCATATTTCCATTTTGCACTGATTTTATATTCTTTCTTATCTTTACACACACTGATATATATATATATATATATGTATATGTTTATATATATATATATAATGTTACATAAAATTGACATTGTTTTGTAGAAATCTTAAATGGACTTTTAAATGGGTTCATCTAATGTGTTTATATCTTACATAATACTGCATAACTACCATTTTTAGAGCTCTTTATTCTTTATTCAGAATCTCATGGTGACAAACACTCTTGCCTTCTGGATTATGTGGTTTGTTATTTTCTATATGCTATTTCAGGAGATATTAGAATATTTGGAGTTTGTATAACTGGAAAATATTTTACATTTAGTTATAAAAGATATTTTATAATTGTATAAAATAGAATGAGCACAGATTTTTTTCAGTCCTTTGAATTCATTAGTCTAGTTTCTTACCCACTCGCTCTTCCTTACTCATAATGTGGGGTAAGATGCTATTTAATTTTGGTCCTCCATAGCTAATTTTTACGGGTATGCTTTAATGATTATTTTATTTAAAATTAGTTTTGGACAATTTTTGTTTATCTTGCCACGATTTATTCATTTTTCTTTTAAAAAGGTCCATTGTACTTGGAAATGTGGTGCTATAATTTCAACTAAATTTAGAAATTTTAAATCTTTAAATATTTATTGTAAAAAATAAAAAAATAATATTTATTGTGTACCCTTTTCTATTTTGAGAATTCTAATTATATGACTATAAATTTCTTGGTTTTATTATATGATTGATCTGCAATTTTTTTCTTCTTCATTTTTATTTTAAAGAACTTCATTCTTATCTTCATTTAAGTTTGTAAATAATTTACAACGTGCAATCTATTTATAGTCTCATGCCATACATTAATTTCAGAGATATTTCTCTAAAACTTACTTTGTGTACATCTTATATCATTCAAATTCCAATATTTGTGTACAATTTTTTAATGTTCTGTTATTATTGATTTTCAAAAATGTTAATGAAAGCTGGGCATGGTGGTGTCCGCCTGTAATCCCATCACTTGGGAGGCTGAGGCAGGAGGATCGGTGTGAGTTCGAGAACAGCCTGGGCTACAAAAGTGAGCTCAAGGCCAGCCTGAACCCTGTCTCAAAAAGACAAAAAAAAAAAAAAAAAAGAAAGTTAATGAAAAATATCATTTCACTAAGTGCTAGTGAATATACAATCTAATGAAGTGCTTCATATGAAGCAATATTTGACTGTGTTTTCAAGTACTAAGAAAGTCAGGCTTTCATGTGTGTTTGTGTGTGTGTCTGTGTATGTATGCATATCTGATTCAACTATATTATTGCTCCAGCTAGAAGCAATTTCTCTGAACTTTCCTGCCCATAAAATATAAATGAAAATACATTTTCTACTATATTTTTTAAAAAATGCAGTGCTGTATTTGAAATCACACTTATTCATTGGAAGTAGACGATGTGCTGTGAACAGTGCCTCCATTAACTAGGATCTTCTCTGTAGGAAAGAGAATACTGTTTTGTTTTGTTTTTTTCAAAAAAAATATGTTCTCCCTTTATTATTTTTTTTGCTGTATGACTATTGTAACATACTCCATTCATTCATTGAGAAAAAACATTTTAGACAATATTGAATTATGTTACAAAATATCATAAAACTTAGGAAAAATATTCTAACCACAGCCTGAGCAGAAGTCAATTAAATGAAGTGACAATTTTACATTAATATTAAATGAATTCTAATGATTTTTATTGCCATGGATGATGGTAAGTTATCAATTTGAAGGACTCTTTTTATTGGACATTATTATTCAGATTTACCAGCTGTCTTTAAAAATATTATCCAATAACTTGTTCAACTTTAGTGTTATAAATAATGGAGACAGGATAGGTCTCAGCCAAGGCAGTAAAAATAAATAAATAGAGTACACAGAATATCTGACAAGGTAATATGCCCATAAAATCTATCAACTTTCCAAAGGCAATGGAAAAATCTCTATTGTCAGCATGATATTATCTTTTATGTCTATACATGATTATAGTATTCCATTAAGAATAAGTAGATGAAAACAAATCTGTACTTTCTTAATAGTGAAACTAAAGCTAATGGACTGAAATATCTTTGAATAAAACAGTGTTAAAATAGATAAATTGGTGACATACAAACAGAAAAATACATTACTGTTCTCTATTCTTGGTCATAAAAATGGATTTCACCCTTCTGAAAAAGGAACCTTTCAAGAATACTTTATAGTCAAAAAGAGGAGAATGCCTCTTACATTCATGTCTCTGGCTTTCAGCATGAGGAGAAATAGATCTGTCTTCTTCCTGTCATCTTCAGACATATCAAAATGTTTTCAAAGTGGAAGCATGAACATATGTATGCCTTAGGAAAATTTGTGACAAATAAAAATAAATTAACTCAAGAACGTATGAAATAGTGCTTCTAAAACCAAAAGGAAAATGTAAATGATTTTTAATTATTAGTCATTGCAAAGAAAGTATATTTCAAGACATTATTTGGTCCTCTCATCAGTAGTAGAGTATAACTAACTCACAGCTCTAAGTGCAGATGTGTAGAAGTGACTATTCTGAGGACACACTGAGTAGTGTTTCCCTAGTAAGCTTGGTCTTACCTCCACTGGATGCAACTTCGCTCCCTCAAATTCCCCCCAAAATTTTACATCTCCCATTCATTTGTAAGTTAATCATGCATGGCAAGATGGCATTTATTTAAATTGAGACATGCTAATTTAATTTGCTTCTGTGCTTTGTTTCACCAAGTAGATATTAAGCTTCCACATGGCAGTGAGTTGTCTTTTTCCTTTTCTAATAGCGTATAATGCTATGTACTTATTTTCCATATTTCCTTTGCAGCATTGTGTTATATAGGTACATTAATCTTTTGTTTTTATTTCAATTAATGTTTTTTTTTTCATTTTTGTGGCTAGCTCAACCTGCCCTGGGAGCAGGTCTGCCATCGCATGTGATTCTAGGGATTGAAACACTGACCCTGTGCTTTGCCTAAGCTTGCCCTAGCAAGTGCTTTAGACCACTGAGCTATCTCACTGGCCTCTCAGTTATTCTTAAAAGCCTAATTGACAGTACAATTTGTAATTAATTGCTATCTCTCTATTCTTAATAATTACTAATTTATTTTCATTTTAATTTCTTCAGAAGAAAATATACATTGCTGGATGCCTGACATGTGAAAACCATTGCTTTTCTTACTTATAAAAGATAACCTCCTCATGGACTTTACAATCTCTACTCAGAATCACTTCTTTTGCCATGTAAATTTTGAGGAAGAAGCTCTGATGTCACCTCCTACAATGACCTTTCTCTATACCCCACTTCCCTTCCCCAGCCCATGCTGGATACTCTTCAGATACCTCTCTGTACATCTCATAGCACTCGTTGTGTGAGATACTATTCATGTCTCCATTGGGCCACGACTACATCTTAGGCAGTACTTTTACTCTATTCTGGTTCTATTACGACACAAAGTATCTGCCACATCAGAAACTACAAGATGTCTCAAGACAGACCTTGAGATTAGCGTTTAATTTTCCCATGTTTCTGTTTAGTTGCATTTCTGTCTACAATGCTTCACAATTTTTATTCCACCAAATGCATGATGAATGCATTGTCTGCTGTAAAACTTTGTATTTATTTTAAAATAACTTCCACATTATGTAATCTTAACAGATTTTAATGAGTATTTGGGGAGATTTAATATATGATGATGTGAAAGTAGCAAAAAAAGACTAATTCTGAGCTTAGATTGCCACAATATTATGATATAAATAAGGAATTAGAGAGGAGGCTTATTATACAGTAAATGCTACTGAATATTAGAGTTATGTAGATTTGCCTACACACTCATTGAGGGACATAATAATTTTCATTTTCTGGTTATGTATTGAGGGAAGGTAGGCTTTAATTTTCTTTTTTTTTTTTTGACAATGCACCTTGAAATTTATTTTGAAGACCATGAACCAAAGTGAAGCATTTTAAGAAATAGAAGCAATGTGAATCCAAATCAAGTGGAGAAAATATGTCTAGCTACTTTTTAAAAGCTGTTGCAGTAATTTTGATTAAATAAAAATCATATCAATTTAATTTTCTATTCTTTTCCAAAAGTTCCCTCAAAAAAAGTGCACCCAAAAACCCAACAATTTCTTGCTCCATTAACCTTCCTCATCTCTCTTGTGCCATTTCTCAAAGCTTTTCCAAGATTCAATTTCTTACTGAAAGGAAAGAAGGGACTTCTAAGGTGAATCTCTTTCACCTGAAAAAAAAAAGTATCCAAATTATAAAAATCTGAAATAATTTATAGTCAAATTTAGAATTTAATTAAAAACAAGTCTGACTGCAAAGGCATAAGGAAAAGAAAAAAAAAACAGCAAGCATGGAAAAACTAGAGATGAAGACAAATATACTCAGGTACACAGGCACTGACAGATGAAAAATATGGAACGCTTTTCCTGCTAGTAGAAGAGGGAGTTTTTCCTACTTCAGCTAAACTGGTTTCATGAAAAAGAAAAAAGAAATATTCTGAACCCCATCAAATTTTCCTCTACCAGGCATAACTTCCCAGCTCTTCAGGTGATGAATGAGGAACAAGACCCACAGAAGTCATAGGAGAGCACGCTTGGCAAAAAGAGAGAACTTGCAAGGAAATGGTACGGTTCTGGCATATTAAATGAATAGGAACTGTAACAAGATCACTGTGGCCCAATTCCTGAATCGAGAATATATGTGGCGCATCATGAACTCCCACATTAGTTTTTCTCTTCAATTTAGAGGAAACTTATCTAAAAATTAGAAAAACAAAAACCACCACCGAGTCAGTTCAGAGCCAACCTAGTAAATGTAAGATGTGACCTGTAGTAGGAACCAGGAGTCCAGTTTCAAATTTAAAGTACGTTGCCTATTCTACAGCTTACTCTTAGCGGGTATGTTTGTCAGTTTTGAAATGCATTAAATATTTTAAAGATGCAACTCACAGTTTATTAACTATTGATTCATTCCGATTGCCTCTTTCCATACCGCAGATACTACTAGGGTCTTCTCACTCCTTTCTTGCTTCCTTAATTACCCTGTATTTCCTTCCAACAAGGAATCTGTGGAGAGATTTGACAGACCTTAGGAGGTAAAAAAGTTCCAAGTTTTGTTATACAGGTCTTGCTTTAAGTTGCCCTTAACTACCCAGCTGAAAAGTTTAACCACAATGCATAAAATGTAAAGCTAGATTAGTATGATGAGCTACAAAAAGCTTAAATCAACAGCTTCCATCATTGCCAGTTTTGTCAATAAGCCACTGTGATTATGGAACCTTGGATTATGTATACAACTACTTTCTCTTAGTTCAATGAGAAGAAATTTTTTTGTATCAATGATTAGAAAAATTGTCATGTCTACACCCTGTGCTTTGTATAACTACTAGGAGGACAACAATATGCATTGTATCAAATACTGGAAATGCACTACTAATATGTTCTGAAACTTTCTCATTGTTATTTCCTATTAAATGGAATAAAAACCATGAAAAAAAGGAATCTACATAACTTTCCATGATTGAAGGCTTGACCTTCAAAATTATTCTCCAGTCTAAATGTAATTACTAACTTTCACTCTAAATCCTTGTTTTACCTTCAGATAGATGTACGTATGCACATACAATATATTGTAGACTATGGTTCCTTGATACTTTCCTTGATACACAATATTTTTTTTATAATTCTCTACTTCACTGGAAGCAGAAAATTTTATGAGTTTAGTTTAGTTTGTATTCAAAAGCAGTAATCAAAACTTTGAATTTGCTCCATTTGCTTACAAAGAAGCAATTTATGGCTTGAAGGAGCTCTTTCAGGGATTAGTGTTCAGCAGGAAGACCTGGTATTTAATACTGCAAAAATAAACATTCCTCATAACTTTAGGAAGTCATAAGAGGAAGAACATGAAGGCTTTTGTGTTGCTAAGGGACATCTCGAACGAATAATTTCTGTGCAAGAATAATGGACCAGTTGTAGTGGTATTATCACCCATTATAGCGTTCTCTGTGTATGCAGGTAACTCTCTTTTTTGAACTGTGAAGCTCTCGATTCAGTCACTGCAAAGTAGACTTGTGATGGTGGTGTTGTGCCCTTTCTCCTTTGGAAAATGCGCAAATAAAGCCCAATGTCATAGACAAATATGCAAATATAGAGTAACTCTTCTATTCTTTTAAGAATGTAGAAAGTCAAGTGTTCACTTTCCAATGTTTATAAGATGCATAATTTAGGGGGAAAGCAGGATACAATAATTTACATATGAGATCCAAAACATAAAAGTTAAATAATGCTATATTTTAAATTTTGGTCTTTTTCTAGCTGCATGTATATGCCAAGAAATGCAAATAAAAATAATCATTTCTTCATTAATTTAAAATGTATTATTTTTTTCTCAAGGTCTCAAGGAGGCTATAAACTGCTATGTCTCAATATAAATTTCATAGAGTTTTAAATTCTTTCAAAGATACCTTAAAATATTTAGCAATTTTAATAGTTCAGGATTTTATATTAAGTTTCTGGTAACAGCATTACTATTTTTTAAGTTATAAAACAAATTGATAATTATGTAAAAAGTTTTTGCAATTACATTTCATTGAGTGGATTACTTCACATGAATTACAATGAATCATAAATGATTTGGAAAAATTAGTTTAATAGGAATGTAGCTGATATATTGACCATCATTATATGTATGTATATATATTTTTAAGGATTTTTATGTAATGACTCAATATGTAGTAGAAATGTATACCACATATTAACTGAATTTCCCTCCTTACCACCTTGAATGCTTTAACTATGTTGAATTATACTTAGAATCATAAAGACATGTTAGAAAGATATATTTCGTCCTCCATACTGAGACTCTGAATAAGTGAAATTGAATTTGTATTATTTAATTATGTGATAGTGCAACTTTCCTTCTCTACTTTTACCATCTAGCTATCGCTTTTGCCAGTATTTATAGATGATGGTGGGAAAAAAATTAAATATGATATCTGAATCTAGGAACATTTATCATTAGTCTAAATCTGGACTCTGTTGAAAGGGGTAACTTGTACTCTTTGCGGAGATAGAACATCATGGAAAGTGTAAGCTTGCTCCTGTGTACACGTTGTCCCAGGGAGGAGATGGTTCATAAGGCCTCATTTCTCCTGAGTATTAAACAGCTTCTCTCTCATGCAGCCCCTCCAAACACAGCATGAACTGAACATAGTGGCATGGCACAGTGAGAGGAGAAATGTCAGAAGAGTCTGCCAAAATTAATTTCCAGATGTTTCTCTTTGCTTCTTTCCCTCTCTCCTTCCTTCCCTCCCTCCCTCCATTCCTCCTTCCCTCCCTCCCTTCCTCCTTCTCTCTCTCTCTTTCATTTTTCCTTCCTCCCTTTCTTCCTTTCTTAGCTAATAAACTTAACTAATAAATACTCAAGATCCTGGTGCATGGCTCCTCTCATTGGTCTAAAAACCTTTAAATGTAGAGAGACAAGCATGAAGAAATTATTGCAGTCCAAGAGTATTCGCATCTAGCATGGTGGAGAGGGGGACCAAGGAAAACCAAGGCAAGCAAACTTAAAGCAGAATGAGAAATGGTTGAAAGAGTATCTTATTCTGTTGCTGTGGTTTATAATATTCTAATATTATATTAGAACATTAGAATATTATGAGGTACTCACTATATATATGAGTACCTCATAATATTCTAATTGTATGAGACCTGCACTGTCATTATTTAACGACAAAAATGTGATTATCTTCCTTTTGTGAGATAGTGCATTAGTACCTTTTAACTTTTTAACAAAGGCAAGGCTTATGTAGCTCAGAATCTATGGAGGTTTCAGTCCATTACTAGCTGGCACCAGGGCAGGGTGGCACATGGCAGAGGACAGAAGTTCATGGCAGCAGAAAAAGATTAAAAACCAAGAGCAAAAGGGAAGCACAGCAGCCATAAATTATAATTTAGTAGCAAGAGTTACTCCTAAAAAATTCAGGCTCAAGAAACTACAATATACAATTATGAAAAGATTCAGAATTCATCAAAATATAACCATTGTGATGGGTTTATAACGTTCAAGTTAAGAACAGTATCTATGATTCCTGTCTACTCTAGACTTCCGGCATCTCTGCTTTTCAGTTCATTAACCCCTAATTTTGTAAAACTTTGAAACACCAAGATACTGTGCTTCCTAGGACATCATATTTGGGAAGTTGAAAGTATAGGAACAATCAATTAAGTAAAGTTCTAATTAATTTCAGTGTTGAACATATATGTAACTTGGTAACGTGGACAGCTCGTTGAAAGGAACTTACAAATTTTGTGAGTTAGAATGAAGGGAAATCAAAACACAAGGGATGAAAAAATCATTCTTATATTCATATATGTATATGACAGTGGTCCATGAAAATAACTCTAATCCCCAATTGTGAGAACTCAGAAAAGGAGTCAGATACATTTAGTCCAATTGTGACGATGTAAAATCCCCCTATCTGTATGACTTGCCCTCTTACATTCAAAGGTAACTTGGTGGCTTTCTCTAGTTTTCTGCTTTCCCCAGTGTCCCAGGGTCATCTAACATGACTTTGGTCACCTCTGCCCGAGGTCTAGAGTCTGTGTTCGTCTTCATTACTGGGCGTTGAGCCTCAGAATGAGAGACTGGCCTTTGTGACCTCACCTCCTTCTGATTCATACAATGTTGCATCTGCTGTATGTCTGTCATCCAACACATGTATGGATCCATGGATCGTGTGCTCTTCCTGATTGTCAGAGACTTCGGTCACTATCTATAAGCCAACACTGCTGACTTAGCTCTGACTTCAGTGTTCTGTTTTTTTTTTTTTATTTCATGTGATATTTCAATAAACAGTTTTTTTTATTTTAAATTGTTAGCACCTAACATGCATCTAATGTTTCATTTCTTACTTAAAATACTGTATTTTCTCAGGTCAGCCTTTGCCATTAAGTCTTTCAATAAGTGAAATAAATCATTTCCTATATATTGTATAAGTTTAAATTTATCTACTCAATTTTATTTCACTATTTATATATTTACCACTGCAAAGCTGATACTCATATCATAAATATATACTAAGCAACAGTTTATACTTGCAAACACTTTTCTGTCATATTTTTCTTCCCTCTAATACCTTTCCTATTAGAGAAGGGTAATCTCATCTCAGAGATTGTCTTTGACCTGCATCATTTCTGGAAATAACATCTCTCCTTTTAGCACTGGAATGCTTTTATGGGTCATTATTTTTATTTACTTTTATGTAGATGGATATCTTTTCATTTTTCCCACTCTAATTTTGAAAAGAGCAATGTCTTTCAAAATGCTAAAAACTGTGGCTCACAATGTGTAGTCAGGTAAAATATTTTACATCAGAAATGGCTGTGATGGCAATAAAACATGACAGTTATTCAAAGCTGATATCTGGCAGTATATGTTAGCAAATTCTGTAAATTACTATTAGAACATATCTACATATTCTCTTTCTGGCAAGATTTGAGTGAAGACTTGATTAGATTATGTATGTCATAAAGGTACAAAACAGTGCCATGTGTGAGAAAGAATGGTAATTTAATCATGAAATCATACATAGGTATATTTTATGACCTTGATTAATTCATGAAGATTTTAAATATTCACAGCTTTAAATCATTGATAATAGTGATATATTTGTTAGTTATTGTAGAAGAATATAAAAGATATTGAGAAGGAATTTATTAATATTTACACTTGTCAAAATATTATACTCTAAATAAATTTCAAATAGTATAGTAGGTATTTATTTTTCAAAATCAAATATACCAAAAGAATTTGTACAAACTATACCAGTTTATTATTCAAAATGTAATATTTATTATATAGTTCTAAAAATACTAAATTAATTCATTTAGTTTACATATTTCCTATTTATGTTTCAAAACAGCAGTTCACAAATAGTGCCAGTAGTGTTTTTACCATGTTTGCTTGTTTCTTTTGGCACATATCCTAGTGCAGATGAGGAGGTCAGGCAGGAATAAAGAATGCATGTGAAACACTTACAGACTGTAAGAAACCCCAACCAGGATAGACAAAGAAAATCACTCAGAGCACAGCCTCTGTCTACAGTTATATACTCAGAGGTTACCGGGAGCCCCAGTTTGCTGAAGGAGATGAACAAGCAGCTATACAGCTGAGGCCATTAAGAGCTTCAGTTTGTTACCTTTTTTAGTATAGAAAATGATAGAAAAATAGTAACTCTTATAATTCTTAAAATTAACTAGGTTTTTTTCCATATGTAGGTATAATTCTCAAAACTACAGACTATTTGAGTCTAGTCAAACATCTTTGGATATCAGAATATGTCTAAGGCTGAACATATCAGACAGGAAAAGTAAAACTGGATCAGCACATTGTTACCCAGCAGGCTTTGTGAGAACTTTCGTTACTATTTATCTCCTTCCTGGTCTCTGGCATAGCTTAAGGTTTTTGAGGGTTTAGTATTTATTAACACTGTCTTCTGTTTTGGAATTGAACTCCTTTCTTGTGATGGGCCCAATTCTGGAAGGCATTTATCTTACTTATATTTTATACTCCACTGAAGATTCTTTCAAGCCTGCCTGATGGAAATACTAGTAGAACAGAAATATATATATATACTTGTGGAAACACAAAGATTTACAATTCTATCTATAAAGTCAGAGTTCTTACCTTCAAGGCTTTCATAACCAAGTGGGAATTAAATAAACAGATAAGGGTGATGGAGCATGACATTGGTCATTTCTTAATGCAGCCAGGATCTACCACAGGACCAACTTTTAAAATCTGCTCATGACATGCACAGCTGAAATTAAGATCAATACAAAGTTAGTTCTATTAATTATAAATGAATTCAGCAATATTTAATGAATACTCCTTAATACTATATTGCTTGAAAGGGAGTAATTTATGAGTCGTGTAGGACAATTGTACAAATTAATAGGAAGCAGAGGGTGAACTCCCTTACTTTAATCTCTAAGACAATTTTTAATTATTACATTACATTTGAATAATTCAATATATCCAGAGAAATTATGATTTTCCTCTGTAATAAACATTTTGATTCTTAGTAGACAAACATGAAATGAAAGCTATGGAAATTATTTTACTGCAAAAGCCCTTCATAAGCCAGACGTGGTGGCACACGCCTGTAATCCCAGCACTTGGGAGGCTGAGGCAGGAGGATTGGTGCGAGTTCGAGACCAGCCTGGGTGACAAAAGTGAGCTCAAGGCCAGCCTCAACTGCATAATGAGACCCTGTCTCAAAAAGACAAAAAAAAAGCCCTTCATAATTTATCTGTTGCTTCTCTATCATGCACACAGTTTACCCATGGGATAATAAATAACAGATGAAGAACACCTATTGGTTCCTTCCCAAAAGTGTTAGTTAGGAGCTGCCCTTATCTGGAAAATACTGGGGGAGCCAGCCCAATTCTATACAGGCAGAAAGTCTGCATGGTCTTTAGCTCTTAAAAGCCCATGAAAGCTTTGTGTTGTGCTCTACCAGAGCCCTAGATGCCAGCCTCTCTCAGGACACTTGTCGCTCTTGTTGGAATGTGGGTCTTGCCTCTGGTCTCCATTCTCAGCTCCTTGCCTCACTTTTTCCCAAATACGTGGAAACCAGGGGCCAGGCTGGGTATCCTGGGCCCCTCTCTTTCTCTGGTCCTGACTATGGTGTTAGCAGCAGATGAAAGAACATTAATCAAGTGGCATATGCTGAGAGGTTTCAGGTTGCTCATGCCCTCAATACAGACTGAGATGCCCGTTTCTTCCTCTGTTTCCCTTTCTAGGCATGAGGCTAGCTGTTCTGTTCCACTACATACTTCCTCATATGGCCACAGGCTCACAACAATAGGGTAATAAATCATGGGTTGGAGCCTTCCATGCATGGGTCAAAATAGACATTTGCACTTTACATGTTGAGTACCCTGGTTATGTATATAGTGCTGGAAAATGGAGTGATATAGTCTAGAATACAGAATTATCAACATGTGCAAAATTGAAACATTAATGAACAGAGAAAGTACAGGAACCTGCAAAACAGGTAGACACAAATTGCAACCTAAAAAATAGACAAAGAATAAAGGGTCGGCCAGATAGTTCAACAGATGAAAGTACCTGCTTAGTCACACACAGAGACTGGGGTTTGAACCAGAGTGCACTAGGCCTGTAATTGAAAGTGGGTGTGATGATGTGCGCCTGTAATCCCAGTGCTTGGGAGGCTGAAAACAGGAGAGTCACTGTGAGTCTCATTTATGTAGTTAGACCCTGTAGACCCTGTACTAAATCTATTTTTAAAAAAGAAAGAGATAGTAAAAGAATAGATAAGTTAACACTAAAATAAGACACCAATCAAGGAGCTGAGAATAACAAGCTGCCCATAAAGTCTCTTTTGAAGACAGAATGTAATGATAATCAAATAAGAAAGAACAGCTGGAGATGAGTGTGCAACATGAGAGTCAAACAATGAGGGGAAAAGTAAGACAAGGTGGTGAATGGAGAGGTGGAAGGACCGAAGGAGGAGAAATAAAAGCTTGATAAAGACTGCTTGAAGCCACAATGTATGGAAGGAAGGTCACAGCAGGAGCATGGCAGGTCAGGGAGGCATCCCATGTCTTCTGTAGTTATGCAAAAGTGTTGAGCATTGTCTTCTAGGACCTAGCGACACAGCCTGTCTCCCTAGGCAGTGTCACTGTGCCAGGGAAGATGTGTGCCACGAGGGCACACATAGCCTTACGCTTTTCATTTGAGCTATGCCTGGGTATGTAGCAGTACTAGCTATTCCATCCTCTGAGAAAGCAGCAAACTTCTGTGCCTCAACTTTGATGAATGACTTTCACACCAGGTGGAAATAAATTTATTCATAGAAAATTCTGAAAAGAGAAGATGGACTTTGTACAGGTTAAAGCAATAAATAAGTAGTCAAGGTTTTACGAGATAATTTTCAGTTAGAGTATAAAATATTTTATATCAATTTTGAAAAACGAATAGGCCTTTGACCTAGTTTATATCTTCATAAAACTTCGTATGCCTTGCCTGAATCTTATCAGGAACAGTGCTACAAATGTATGTTCATGAGTTTAAACTATCTGTAATCCTTAACTAATTATTTTGAGAAATCATTAAAGCATAATAAAGGTACATGTAACCGATGTATATGCATTTGGATAATTTGTTTTGAATCTGATGTGGGCATATCATATTCTGATTGTCTTTCAATATTCACTATATTCTTATTAACCAAATAATCATTCTATGTCCTGAACACTAAGCACACATGTTGCTATTTTTCTAGCATAATATTTTAAGAAGATTTATGTTGAAATACTCATTTATTTATATCTGGACTAGGAGAATTAGAAAAAGAAGATGAAGTCAAGACTTATATTTTCTTTTCATTCAGAATTCTTTGCGATAAAATATTCAATGTAGGTAATGATTCATATGTGAAAGCACAATTAACATTTTACTTCCAAATCACAACAACCTATATTGGACAAATTGGGGATGAAAAGCAGAACACCAAAAGCTTTGGGGTTTTTATGCATGGTAAACAAGCACCCTCCATGCAAATGGAATAGAATTTTAGACATAGTTAGGATACTCACTGTCAGTGTAGTGTCTTAGAGCTTTGTGGAGCATTCTTTCAGCATTAAGTATTAATTTCCTTATTTTTGAAATGGGGATATTGGTAGCCCTGGCTATACTAGTTTGGAGTTGCTGCTTTAACAAATTGCCAAAAATTGATATGTGGAAAGAACAAAATTTTGTTCCTCATGCTTTTGCAGGCCTAAAGTCTAACTTGAAGCTGCTGGCAGAGTCCTGCTATGCTGCGGTTTCTGTCCAGGGCAGCACACCTTGCCCACCCTGGACATATTGGTTCTGCATCGGCTTCGGCTCTTTGCAGCAAACACCCGCTCCTTGACAGCCTGATCTCTATTCTGCTGCCCTGGCCCTGGGCACAGCAGGCCCCAGGGTGATCTCATCTGGATTTCATTGCATAAATACAAATACCATCACATTCATAAATTTAAAAAATGGATATACAAACATATATTGTAATGGATGGGAGGTTGTGATTCAAGTTTAACCTGTAAAATTATTACACAGGTAATGGCCCAGAGAGTATACTGCTGATGTGGAGATTTGACTAAATGAGTGCAAAATCTTTTGATTCTAAAGATACTTTAAACGCTTGCTTTCCATGATTTGCTGTTCATCTTTTCCTTCAACGACAATATTGTTCTGTATTAGAATATACTGAAACCCACTTTTACAGAGGCAATTTCCTGTACCATGTTTAAATTAATAAATGTAGGGAACAATATGATATTTATGAAGTTCTGTGTTGGTGATATCCCTAGTAAGTAGAATTATTTTTTTTTAATTTTAATTGATTTTTCTATACACAAAGTAAGAGAATATCTATAGTCGAGACAGGGTCTTATTCAATCTCTAACAGTGACTTAAGTCTGTAATATAAAATAATAACTTAATAGTATCTCCCTGCTTAATTATCCTCACAATTATCAAGAAAGTTGTGTTTGGGATTTGTTTAAAGAAAATCATTCCAATGAGCTAATTTTAGTAGCTAAAAAATCCAAGCAAATTTCATGAACTCTAATGTGTGTGGGAGAGTATTTGTTCTTCAGAAAGTCAGTGTTGGACTATTGGTATAAAGAAAAGTCATAAAAAATAATTTGCAAATACAAATGAGACTCATAAAAATAAAACACTGAAGAATTTATAGTTGGCCATTAATTTACTATATTCAGATCTGGTGGAAAAGAAACATTTGTAATTGAACTTAAATTCTACACAAAACACATTTAGTAAAAAAAAATAGTTCAACAATTTTGCTCCTCATTTTAAAAGTGCAAAACATGAAAGTAGTTAGAGGGGAACATGTAAAAATTTGAATCTCAATTAGGTACTAAAATCATTAAATTACTGCTCGATTGCCTAGGATATATTATATGAGAGAATTATTAGGTAATACATGCTAAAAAATAATTCCTGAGAATCATCAAGCTGATTTTAAAGTACTTTACAAATAGATATATGTACCTATTTTATATAACACATCTTAACCTAAGCTGAAGAGTGAATGAACACTATTCATATATTTTTTGTACTTGTCTGTGTATTTACATTTTTCTCAATAATTTGGAAAAGTCATTAAGAAATATTAATCTATGTCTACAGCACTATTTGTTACTAATTACTAATATAACCCACTGGCCATATTGATGACTGCACAAATTAGGGTGTTTAATAATTGCATAATGACCAAGCCATCTGGGTATGGTGATGCACATCTATAATCCTGGCTCTCAGGAAGCTGAAGAAAAAGGAACATTACATGTTCGAGGCCAGCCTGGACTACATAACAATATCTTGTTTCAAAAAAAAAATTATTTGAAGGATGAATTAAAATAGTTATTGAATTAATCACATCTAACATAAATAAAATGATGAAATAAATAATTAATACCATAAGTAATAAAAAATATTTAAAATCTTTGCATATTGCTGGAAAGAATAAGTAGCTATCAGGACAAAGTAGGATATATTTCTCTGATACAAAATTCAATTACTAACACAGAGCTTAAAAATATAAACATAATTTACTATTTTTATAAAATATATGCATATTTTAATTATCAAAAATTTTCCTCTTAATTATGATTATAGTGCCAAAATCTTATTTCCAATATACCATATGTTGGAAAAAATCCTTTAATATGTTAGATCCTTTGTTTAACTTTGGTTAAACTAAAGAACAAAAGCAATAATTTGACTTCATACCAAGTGACACGTATGCGGCAGACCTAAGAACTGAACAAAACGTCTCTTTCACTGTTTTTAATCTCCTCACGATGCTGCTTTTTAGTGTCTGCAATTTTTTATTTTTTTTTAGGTAGCCCAGGAAATGTAACTCTAAAACAATGCTTCATTTGAAACATGCAGCCAAAAATAAATTCTTATTTACTCTTGCCAGGGGAAATGTGCTTGAGTATTTAAGGTACACACTGTTACTTAGCGGTGGCTCCTGTGCCACAGTAGTCATTGTCAATAGAGCCCACAATTACTTTATCCATTTGCCTCATTTGACTGACAGTAATTGAGTCTGTTACGACTAAGAAATATTACACCACTCTAAAGGGGGCACCTCGTTTTCTTCCTATATTCTCCTCCTGCTGTTGTAACTGAGGGAATTTAAAGGGAATATTCTGTTCTTTTACATGCAATTTTTACTTTCAACCCATTGACACTTAATTTATGGAAATTGGTAGCATTTTCAGGACACTGTGTGTAAGTGGACAATCAGGAGTGTGACAAAATCATTTCAAACCAAGACTGAAAAAAATAATATTCTTGGAAATGTTATCTACTAGACGCATCTTATAATTCATATGGAACTATTGGTACACGTAAAAATCACAGAGTATTTTAAAGATAAAAAGATCCCCCCACAGGTCATCATAATTTGTTCATTTACAGCCATAACACCAAAGTATGGGAGAACATTTATTATTTTTCTCTTCTATAGGCATTTAGATGAACATATTTTATGCTATTAAGTGATTTAATTGTTGCTTGAAAAAATCACACTTAGTGACATCAAATAGCTTACTTTTCACATATTACTTCCCCTAAAATGGGTGCACCACACCTGAGCCATTAATGCACAAAGGGAAGAGGTTTGCAATCAGTCAAAACTAAAGGGAACTGAGCTATATCCGTACCATGATGAAACCTCAGCTAAGAGAATCCAGGAACACTGAAATATCAAGAACATTGATCAGAAACTATAGATATAATAAGTGTCCACATTTCTTCTGCCTTTCAAGTATCTCCAAAAGATGTGTTGTAATGCTTCTGTAAAATTAGGTGATGTCAAGCCGGGCGTGGTGGCGCACGCCTGTAATCCCAGCACTCGGGAGGCTGAGGCAGGAGGATTGGTGCGAGTAAAGTGAGCTCAGGACCAGCCTCACCTGCATAGCAAGACCCTGTCTCAAAAAAAAAAAAAAAAAAAAAAAAAAAAAAAAAAAAAAAAAAAAAAAAAAAAAAAAAAAAAGACAAAAAAGAAAGACAAAAAAAAAAATTAGGTGATGTGAAAATGTCACTCTGAGATTGCAATGTTATGTAAATAAAACAAAACATTATGTCTCATTATGTTTCCATGTTTTAATGCATAGCATGGAAAATAGATGCATACTTCCCTATAGTAAGATGTAAATATCATTGTTTAATGAATTCCCAGAGCTTAAAATAATTACAAGGGGCCAGGGAGACAGCTCCGTGGCACAAGTGTCTGCCTGGCAAGTGCAAGGTCATGAGTTTGAGCCCTGGTCCCCCCCCCCACAAAAATTATGAAATTATTAGCATTCACTGGTTCTTACACAAAATAAGGCCTATTACTTATTCAATCATAGTTTTGCATCTTCTTAGAGAATTTATCAATTGATAGTCAGTAATTCTCTGTTTTTGTATTTGAATAATGAATCGATATACAAATAAGTTTTTTTCTTGGTGTTTCTCCTTAAACATATTTATAAGCACACAGTAAAAGAAAGAGAATAGCATACCAGATATAGAGGTGGGAGAAGAGAGAGGATAATGGAAATAGGTGAAAATTGGTAAACAGATACAAAGTCCAAGTTAGGAGAAATAAGCATGAGTAATACATGTTTAGCACAGTTATTATATATGATATATTTTCTTTCTTTTTTGAGTACTAGTGAAAGAACTCAGTGTGTTCACACTAAGCTACTCCAGGCCTTTTCTTGTTATTTGTTTATTTATTTTTTAATATTTTGAGTCTGGAGCTTGCTAGGATGCCAGGTTACCTAGCTTGGAGTTGAATGTGTAATCTTGCTGCCTCCACAGTAGAGGATCGTGGGTGCATGCCACCACATTTGCTCTATTTATACAGTATTTCCAAATAACTACAAGAGAGGGTTTTTTGTTTGTTTCTTTATAAAGAAATGATACAGATTTTTTTTGTAGTAGCTAAAGTAATGATATTCCCCTTGGTATGCCAGGCCATATGAAGGATTTAGGGTTAGGCATTTCTAGCAGAAAAGCTCACTTCGTGCTTAGTTGAGAGAGTTGAATCTAGCATTTATAACTACAAAAGAGAGAGATCCATTGTGGTACACCTTCTAGTGTTTGACAGTGTGCCATTCGACAACACATATTTATAGTTACGTGGAGAAAGCTCTGTGGATTCCTCACTGGAGTTCTTTCTCCATGTCTGATAGACATTTAGGTAAAGGTAGGACACTTTTAATTTAAATGGTTCCTTGCACCATCTTGCCTAATGGACTAGATTGGATTGTGTCAACATTGATTTATTCCACTTTTTATGCCTTTTGTTGTGATGATGTCCAACACAGTGAACACCTTCAGTCATGATATGGGACTTAATTGTGTATCCTCATTACAGTATCATTTGTGGGGCATAACCCTTCCTCCTTTTAAAATTAAATAGAGCTCATTCATACTGCACTTGTAGTGTTCTTCCTCTTTGGCTTCCTGGACTGTTCTCCTTCATCTCTCTTACGTTTTCCTCTTTCACCTAGTCTTGGTGTTGGTATACTTAAAAAAATAAAATGAAAAATAAAAACTGAAAACATACAAATGAAAATTTGAGTCAGTGGCAAAGGGAATATATGTTGAAAACAAATATTTAATAACAGATTGCTGTAATCATTCTTTGCCATGTCTGGCAATGAAAATAAGAAGAAAAACTACTATTGAATAAAAATAACAAAGAATGGAGAAAAAAGGAAATGATAAACATCTGTCATTTTTAAATGTTTATTTATGTCTCCCTAAATCAAAGTTTATTAGTGATTGGAGTATAAATAGATTACTTAGGCACAGATCTATATTTATTACAAAGTTTAACACAAAATAAAAGTACAAATATATTAATGAATGAATTAGTAATTAAAAATCCAAGTGAAAAATATAGTAAAAAAGAGTAACTTTAGAAACAACTATTGAATTTGTGAAGGCTTTCTTTGTGACATGACTTTCCCCATTAAGAACAAGTGAAAATGTAATTAACCTTTAAGCTAATGAAAATGTTCAAAAAGTAATAGATGTCTTAGTAACTGCCGGTTCTCTTTCTAATGGGTAATTATGGCAAGGTATGCTCCCTATGTATTTATATAAACTTTTCAATATATACCCTATTGTCTCATTAATATTAATAATTTTCATTAGTCTGATGAAAGGAGAGCTTGTGTTATTATCTGCCTTTTTTTTTTTTTTGGTTTATGTCTTGCTTTGAGAAGCCACTTTGAAGATAACACAATATAGTGTAATAAGCATTGTTATCTTAGCCGGGCGTGCTGGTTCATGCCTGTAATCCCAGCACTTGGGAGGATAAGACAGGAGGATCAGTGTGAGTTCGAGACCAGCCTGGGCTACAAAAGTGAGTTCAAGACCAGCCTGAACTGCATGACAAGACCATGTCTCAAAAAAAGACAAAAAAAAAAAAAAGTATTGTTATTTTATTTTTTATTTCTAGAAATTTTTTAAAGAGTACAAATTAGAATTAAAACATAAAAATATGCAAGTGATATAGGATTTCACTTAATAAAGTAATATGACTTTCACAGTGTTTGTTGCAATATGTAGTGTTGTCTTCCAGTTAAACATATTACCAGATATATGCATTGAAAATTGGAAGAAGAAATAAAAAGGAAAGAAATATAATAGAAATTAAGAAGAGAAAAAGTACAAAAACTGAAAAAGGGGACAAAACAAATTAAGTATAATCCATTTCTTACCATAGACCAGTAAAATTGCACGATAGACTTGTCCAAACCATCCTCATTACTTAAATAAATAAATCTCTTTCTCCCACTCCCTCTCTTTTCTTCCACAACTCAATAACCCTTTCCTGTTGAATAAGTTCATTACTTTTTCCCAGTATCTGTTGCATGCTTCAGATTCCCTTTTTCTGTTTCAGGTTCTCACAGTAAGGAGACAATGAGATATTTGCATGCGTGAGTCTGATTTATTTCACTTAAGAGTATAACCACACACACACACACACAAAAAAAAAAAAAAAAAAAAAAAGAGTATAGCCACTATGGAAATTGGTGTGGAGATTCCCTTAAGTTAGAACTAGAGGCCCTGGTCAAGCCACCTATTCTCCTCATGGGTATCATTACAGAAGAGCTGAAAACAATGTAAATGCTACATATGTGCAGCCATGTTTATTGCAGTGCAATTTGTCATAGCTAAATCCTGGAAATAACTCAGGTGCCTAGCAACCTATGAAAGGATAAAGACGGTATTTTCATGCGATGGAGTATTATTCATCTATATAACAGGATAAAATTGAGTCTTTTGTTGGTAAATGGATGTTATTCTCTTATATTTTCATTAAGAAATTATTTTACTTTTGATAAAATAAAATGAATTATTAAATGGTATGGAGCTATGTCTATTTGTTCACTTGTATCAAGGTATGGTAGCAATGTTAAATTGTTTCAGTAGAGAGTGTCCAGTCCTTCAAGACTGCAGTATTAGTTATGGGAATCTCATAAACAAGCTTGGAGACCCTATAGTAAGTGTGAGTTCCTCATTGGCATAATATGTACAGAAAGGTAATTTGAAATTTTATTAAATTCCATCGAGTCTTAGTAAATTTGATTTATTTGCTAGTGATGATAAGTCCTTTGGAATACACACTTTCCTAATATAATTTTCTGTGTGATCAATACTAATAATGTTAGCTAATCTCATTCATGTCGCTCTAATGAAAATATCTGAACCTTGGTACATTGTGAAAGAAATATGTTGATTTAGTTCAAACTACAAAGGGGAGAACTTCAATATCAAACAGCAGCATCTGGCAAGGACCTCTGTCACTGCCTCAACATAGCACATGAAAATGGGGCACTTGCAAACAAAAGATTTCCTAATGCTGAGTTCACAATTTCTGATGCACGTGAGTCATAGCAACAGATCTTCTATTCAACACTTGATAGCCAGTACAACTGAAAAGCATTAGCAACTAATAATAATAATAAAAAACAATAAATCATTTTATTTGAATGAATAATTTGAAAAGCATAAAATAGTTTATAACATATTTATATAAAGTGTCAAAATTTTGCAAATTAGTACATTAAACTACTTCTGTAAGGATATAAAAGAACATACTAAGCTTTATATTTGCTAACGTTATTCACTACTTTTAAAAACATACAACCGATAAAAGAAAACTTTTTGGGTATCAAGAAAGATCATTGAAAATATTGTTTATTAATTTTTAGAATAACTCAGTATGATGCATATGTTTATAGTGAAATGAACAAATTTTTTCTTATAGTTTTAAAAACAAATTACTCAGCCGGGCGTGGTGGCGCACGCCTGTAATCCCAGCACTTGGGAGGCGGAGGCAGGAGGATCGGTGCGAGTTCGAGACCAGCCTGGGCTACAAAAGTGAGCTCAAGGCCAGCCTCAACTGCATAGTGAGACCCTGTTTCAAAAAGACTAAATAAATAAATAAATAAATAAATAAATAAATAAATAAAAACAAATTACTCAAAATCAAGAGACAATGCTGATATTCAGCATACCTTAATATTTGGGAATAGAGTCGGGGAGTGAAAATATCACTCTCCAGAACTTTATATTTTGTGCTGGATTTGAAAACAAAAGTACAAAGATACATATAATTTCATAAGATGCATAAAATTTGATTACTTAGTGGAACAATGTTTTTCAAAGTCATAAATACCATAAGTGCAATAAAAGCCTCATTTTGAGGTTCAGTCTCTGTGCACTTCAACTTGCATACATCCTCTTGTTAAAATTCAAGAATGACACCAAATGAAGGCTAAATGTGCACAGAGTGTGTTCCATTACTGAGAGCATAATTATCATATCCAGTGACTTGACCATTTAATAATGCAGGAAAACCAATGACAGGCTGTGGTGAGAGGGGCCTATGAATTTAATGATTGCACGCAAGAGCTTTTATAAATCTACACTAAAGTATAGAGCTACGTCCTGGGAAAAATTTGGCAATACATTTCAGAAGCACTGGCAACACTGATCACATTTCAACCAGAATATTTATATAGAGACTTTAAATTAATTTTCTTTTGATATTTTAGGAAGGTGATTTATACCTCAGAAAATTAATAATAATAAACAAGCTTCTCTTAAATGTGTAAATATATGTACATGCTTCTATAACTGCATAATGCACTAAAATATGTATATCTAAATATGCTTATGCCTTATTTCGTGATCACTATTCTTTATATATATGCAGAATGCTCTTTAACTTAGACTTTTTTTGAGACAAGGTCTCACTAGATAGTTCAGGCAGGTCTTTAACTGCTATGTAACCAATACTGTCCTCAAATTGATGTCCTCCTGCTTCAACCTCCCAAACTGTGAGAGTACCAGTGTATGCAGCCAAGCCCAGCTTGACACTTGCAGTATTTTTGAACAACATTTTCATGTAATAATTTTTTAGAAGGAAGACAAGTATATGTGTAACCTTAACTTGATAATGAATAAAAACATTCAAATCTATGAAAAATAGTCATGAAACTTCAGATACACGTGTCTGATAATTAAGGTGGTGTACTTGCCTTACCATTAACTCTGAATTTAATAAGGGAGATGATATGTACATGTATGGCAAAAAGCATAGTCATTTTCTGCATCTTTCGATTTTCTGAGTTGGTTTTTCTACTACTCAAAGATCAGTGGAGGCACCAGAAGTCTCTCAGCATTTTCAAACACAGTACTTTACATCCAGGAAACCATGTACTTACCCACGTATTAGCACAGTGGAGGTGATTCTAAGCTAGTTCTTCTGGAGTAAACCCCAGACATGCATAGGACTGACCCACTTATGGAGTGTTCTTCTGTAGTGGGTAATAGAAACATACATGGGACGGAGCTTCTGCCATCCCCATGGAGTTTGACACTTAGAAGTCAACACAGAGATGATCCAGAGTCCCTGGCTGCCCTTCCTTGTTTACCATTATCTGGAAGTTGGAGACTGCATTCTGTGACTCTGTTGTAGAGACCTCATGCTCCCAGAGCTTCACTTGCCAGTGACAAAGTAAAAATCATGGTTTCTGTTGAGCTTTTCCCTTCCTCACCTGGGATCCAAGTGCCAGGATTCACTTGATCCCAGAACCCTGTTGGAAAACTTCTGGGACATGGCATATTTGTGGTTTCAATCTGGAGGTACAGGAAGGCTATTACAAGACAATGCACTCAGAGCCTCATGTGCATAGCCTATGACCAACATACTCTCCATGCAAGGAACAAATAGATTTCAATTATAATCCAACAGCAAACTATGTTAACATTCACTCCATCAGCCATATATTATATTTCACAGAATATTTTTATTCTAGCACGTGATATAAGCTTAGTGGCTTAAAAAGGTATTGTATTCTTAGACAAATTTTCTAAGTTAGAAATTCAGTGTCTCACCAGCTGGATGGATGGTATTAGGCAGGGTTGCTTTCTCTTATGGAGACTCAAGAGGAAAATATTCCCTTAAAGTTTCCAGTTTTCAGGAGCTTCCAGAATTCTCCATTTTCAAAATCAACCATTTCTTTCAGTTATCATTGCCTTTTCTTTCTTTTTTTAATTTTATTTTTTTCTTGTTTCAGAACTTTTATTTGTTTATTTATTTATTTTTATGGCTGGCTCAGCCTTCCCTGAGGGCAGGGCTGGCACAGCATGTGGTGCCGGGGATCAAACTGCAGTCCCTGCAGTCACCCAAGTTTTCCTAAGCAGGCGCTTTAGACCACTGAGCAATCCTGCCGGGGCCCTTTTTGATCTTTTTGAGACAGGGTCTCCCTGTGCAGTTCAGGCTGGCCTTGAGCTCATTTTTGTAGCCAAGGCTGGTCTTGAACTTACACGGATCTTCTTGCCTCAGCCTCCTGAGTGCTGGGATTACAGGCGTGCATCACTGCCTTTTTCTAATGACTTACAATTTCCTTTTGTTTATGCTGCTGCTCTCATTCACCATTAGCAACATTTCACTATAACTGTCCCACCATGATAACTCAGGCTAATATCCACCATCTAAGGGCCTATATTTAAGATCACTTTGGTAAAGTCGTATTTGTCATTAAAGGAATATTAATCAGGCTTCAAAAACTGAGATGTAGACATCTTTTTCAGCCCATTATCCTGTCTGCCATGTTTCTCCAAATCAGAATTGTATCTACTGACTGAAACTCATGAGACAAAAAAATATTTTAGCTATGAACATCTAAGTTACTCTAAAGTTTTCCTGAGGAAATAGCTTGTTGTTCATAACTTATTTGTTTATTGATCATCAACTATATGTAATTTCACTAAAACTCCAATGGTCAAAAAGAAAGTTATCCTACTAATGACTTCATGTAAAAAACATTTTATTTTTCAATGATTTTATAAGCGAACAGGATAAATTTGAGTCTTTTATCAATGAATAGGTGATGCAATCAGAGAACTTAAGTGAAATAAATCAGACTCATATGTATAAACATATTATCTCCACAGTATAAGAATATGAAAGAGAAAAGAGACTCTTAAAGGTAAAATAGATACTGGTAAAGGGGAATGAAACTCTTCAAAAGGAAAGAATTACTGAGTTGAGCAGAAGGAGAGGAGAGGGAGTAAAGTGATTTATCTATGTATGTAAGCAAATGTGAATTTCTCATGGTCTATGGAAAGAAATAGTTAATACTTTGTTTTGTTTCCTTTTTTCAATTGATTGTACTTTTTCTCTTAATTCTTTTTCTTTTTTTAATTTTAGATGCATATATCTGGTAATATGTGTCACTGGATGGAAAAGAACATTATGTATTACAACAAATAGTGTGAAATTCATATTACTTTGTTAAGTGAAAATCTGTATCACTTGTAATATTTTTCTGTTTCAATTCTAATTTGAACTCTTTAAAAATAAAATAATTAAAAATAAATGTTATTAACAAAAATAAACTCTATCATATCAAATGGAAATTTTTTCAGAAATTTTAAATATGCAAATTACTTTGTAGACTCCAGAACAGATTGAGCATAACAATTGGATGTACTATGCTTGACCTGTGGAACCGGGCTGTACCTATGAGAGGATGGTGATGTGGATAAAAGTATCCAGAAACTGATGTCAGTATGGGAAAAGAGTGTAAGAGGCACAGTATGCAGCAAAAAGATTATAGTTCTTAATGTGAAGACTGTGCTGCTGACTGAAATGGGGAAATTGGAGGTGGAGAATACACAGGATCAGGGCAGTCGGCCTGTTTAGTCTGTGCGAATCTAATACAAATGTGTGACCTCCCAATCAAATTAGGTATGAATGCAGTGTGTTGGCTATAATAAATAAGGTACATGCAAGGCATTTATAAGTAAATGGATGCAACTAGACACCATCATCATAAGTGAAATAAATCAGGCCCAGTTGTGTAAAATATCTATTGACTCCCTAATATAAGAACCTCAAAGAATATATAAAATGCAAAAGGCACAATGGATCCTTTGAACAGGAAACAAACTGCTCAAAGGAAAGGAACAGCTAGGATGAGGAAGAGGAGAAAAGAAAAGAAGAAGGAAGGGAAAAGTACATATTCAATATGGCTTGGATAATTGTACTACTGATTTCTACTATTCTATTGAAAGGAACAGTTAATACTTTAATTTTCTCTTCTTTAATTTTGACCAATATGTGTGCTTACATTTAATAATCTGAACAACTAATTTGAAGACAGTAATATGCAGTTAAAACTACTGTTGAATTCCTACCAGCTTGTTTTGTGAAATTCTGTATAAGCTCTATAATTATATTTCATTCTCTTTAATATATACGCATATACTCTTACAAATAAATATAATATACATGTGATATTTGTAATTCACAAAGGACATGGAAGTATCCTTGCACAACTCACCTTTCTTTCACAACAGATTAAGAGTGACATCAATGTTGCAGGTAGAGTATCCACAGGTTCACCACCTGTGGGGCACCATTAAAGTGTGAATTACATTGCTCTGGCCTGTTCTTCACCGACTTAGGGAGAACATCAGTCTCTTTTCTGACGCCTCTTCTTTCCACCTAGATATTTTAGATTTTCTGGCTTGTCTAACATGGAACATAATTTTTCAAAATGATCTCTTCTGACTGCAGCTGCCACTTCTGTTTGGGGCTGTCATGCCTGTCTGTCCTTGATGTTGAGTGCCTGAGCAAAACCCTTCTGACCCCCTGGCTTTTGGCATGTTGTGTTTTCCCTGTCTCCCTCAGCACACTGTAGATTCCCTGCGAGACGGTATGACTCTTAGGTGGCATAAAGTGAGTCAGGTTCTCCAGCAGGGAATATTCTTTAAATGAACAAATCTTGTGCTCAGATCTTGAAACTTAGCATTTTTATGAAGCACTCCCTTGGACTTCTTTAAAAAAAATCATAACTGAATATAGATAAAGAAGTTAAAATGAATGGCCTGTTGAAATTTTATTTTGTTTCCCTGTATAAAATTAGTCTTCAGTATTCAGGCAATTTTTATGTCTGTCTGAGCCTTCCTTCTTTCTCAAGAAAGCTTAAGCAAGTTCTTGAGTTTGATCCCCATTTTCAGAAATAAAAGAAAAAAAAAACAGCTTCTAGGTAAGTGGGTTTGTCAAGAATTCCACACCACCTTACTAAGTGACTACAATTGATAAACAAGGGCAAACAGCTTAGAACAACTTAGAAATTCTTTTTTTTTTTTTTTTTCAGAACCAGGGATTGAATCCAGGACCTTGTGCTGGCCAAGCAGATGTTTATCCCACTGAGCTCTCTCTCCAGCCCTCCACACTGATTTTTGAAGTGGTAAAAATGTCAACATTGCAGTAATACTGCTTATAGCACTATAACTAATAACCTATGCAAATCTAGGAATTAGAATATATGCCTTTTACCTGATGAATGGATAAATAAAATATGGTGTTTGTACACAGCATATAAAAGTTGGATTTGAATCATTTCAGGAAATGAGGTGAACTTTGGGACAATAATTATAAGTGAAATAGATCAGGCAGATAAGATTCATACCATATGTTTTTCCTTAATATGAAACACCCAATGTGTAAATAAAAAGCCAAATATTAGATAAGTTACAGGGAATACTGAAGTGGATCTTTTGCCTATGGGAAGAGGATCTTGCCTCAAAGCATCAGAGGGGGAAATATAAGAAAAAGTAATGAAGTACATTATGTGTATGTAACCTGGCAGATGAAGACTGCTAACATTCTGTATCACAAACATGTGTGAATTAAGAAAAATTTTAGTGGCCAGAAATATGGCTCAGCAGCGCAGTGCTAGCCTGGAAATCATGAAGTCCTGAGTACAATTCTTGTCCACCCCCAAATAATGGAAATAAATAAGTAAATAAATATATGTATATAATTTATGTTATTCTTTGCTAACAAGTTATTTTAACATTTTTTTCCAAAGGCCAGACTAGAAATTATTATTCATGGTGAAATATGATTAAATTTCATCAATTTTCTTAGAAAAGTTAATGTCTTATGCATTGTATATTTTATAATGTGATTTTTTAAGCAAAAATTAAAATCTTTTTTATTTATTCATGTATTTGGTACAGAGTCTAACTTCACAGCTCAGATCTGAGACTCATAGTGATCATCCTATTTTCACCTCCCCAGTTCTGGGCTTACAGGCATGTGCCACCCTGCCTGGTTCCAGTAGCTGGCTCAGTGTGCCCAGTGTGGGATCAGGGTGGCATCAGAAGCCTGGGACAGAACTGGGTCTTTGCATTTGCCAAGCAGAATCTTAGACTATTAAGCCATCTCCCTTGTCCCATATATTTTTGACTAGTTATAATCTACAATTTGTTTATTTTTCTTCTCTTTTTTTGTGGTGCTGAAGCTTGAACCTAGGACCTTCCCACTGAGTGATATCTTTGGCCTTTGTTGTAGTTTTGAGTTAGAGACAGGATCTCCCTAACTCACTTAGTTGCTTATCAAATTTGCAGCCCTTCTGCCTTGGCTCTCACTCTGGAATTACAGGCACGATGCACTACATGCTCTAAGGCTTTTTAAGAAGCAAAATTAAGTAAGTAGTAGTAAAGGAAGTTGATGAAAACTGATGGAACTTATGAGTAAATCCTGTCACAATCACCACAGCTTGCAAAAAATAAACGTCTAAGCAGTTTGTAAAATTCACATGCCATTATATTTACTTTGATTTGAAATAATTCAATTATTCCACTTGGGGAATGATTCTAGGATGAAGCATATGTCTACTTTCACAAAATTCTATCTAGATCTTGAGGTGGAAGAAAAAAGAAAAATGGAATAAACTATGAAATGTGTACAATTGTAAAGAAAAATGTATAAAATAATTTATTATGTTTTGTCTGGATTGTCTAAGGCAATTTTTGTCTGACATGATCTATAATATAATATACACTATACTTCATTCTCTCTTGAGTAAGAAAAATAAAAGAAATTCTACTTTAGACCTATTTCCATAAATTATATTCCTTTTACTCTCTACTTAAGTTTAAGAATAATATCTATGTTCATTTTAACGCTATTTCCTGTTTGAGGTTCTTTATATTGCTTAACTATCTTCTGGTCTTCATAATTTTACAGTAGACATTAAGTCAGGACTTAAAAATGGTATAAAAAGACAGGTAGGTGGACTGGCATAAAGTAATTGCCAGTGACTAATACCCTTAGCATATTGCTGTGACATTTAGCTAACAGGAACATTCATTGAAAGTAGAAAATATAATACAGACATATATTTTTATGGTTAAAGATACGTTTTAAGCTAAATGTTCAGTATTTTTTGTAAGGCAGATTATTGTAAAAGAACATAGTTTCACAAGTCAAGCATTTAATCATTTTATAAAAATCAAAGTATTTGCATAAGAGTGTTGATGCTGAAACAGATAATATAAAAAGCAAAGCAACCAATTAATTAGGAATGTTCATGGCAATAATCATGAAAATAACTTTAATTCTGGGCCCTTTTTGAGAGTTGTACATAACCTTCTCATTATGCTTTTAAAGTCTACGTTTAGACATCTGTTGATTTTCGTGAGAAGTCTAAATTTTTCAGTGAAGCTTGTTGTATGTAATAAACCTTGAAATTAGTCCTTTTCCCCTTTAAAAGTTTAAAAGATTTTAAAGATTTGAAAATGTAAAAGATTTTTTTTTTATTTTTCCATACTTTTAGAGAATCTACAGGATGTTCAGGGGCTCACTACTAGGTAGAACTTACAGCGACCTGCCCGTTTATAGCCTCCCAAGAGCTGAAATTACAGGCATGTGCCACCACAGCCAGGCTCGGTTGTCTTCTCAGAGTATCCGAGGGGTGGCCAGTACAGCAGGCCTGACAATCGGCAGGCCTGAGGATTGAACCCTCAGCCCATATGCCTGATTGCAGACACTTTAGTTGACTGATTATTTGAATGGCCCATAATTTCTTTCTTTCTTTTTTTTTGTTTTTTTTGTTTTTGGCACTTTATATCAGTATATCTAGAAGTAAATCTTTCAATTAAGTTCTTTGAGTATTTTAGATATGCAGTTATATATTTTTGTACATATTTGGAATGTTTTTGCCTGTAAAAATTGCATAAAATTTATTTGCTTTTGAAAAAAATGACACAAAAATCCATAACAAAATGAGAATATACCAATAATTAATATACTGTGTATGGCTGAGGAAATAGCTCAGTTCAATCTCCAGTTCCTCAATATATATATATATATATATATATATATATATACACAGACTGTGCATCATGTTCAAAATACTCTATAAGGCTCTCATAAACAAAAGTTTCCTACAGAGAAGAAACATAATAGACAAAGCTTTCCTTTTCAATGAATTAAGATAAACTACTAGGTGACAATGGACAGACATATATATATATATATATATATATATATATATATATATATATAGTATTTTTGAAAAATACAATATACAAATTGGTGATGTGTTTGAATTTCTTCCTAATTCCTATTTATCTTTTCTAGTTCTCTTTCTATCTCTGTTTCTCTGTCTGTCTGTTTGTCTCTGTTTCTCTCTGTCTCTGTTTCTGTTTCTTTGTCTCTCTCTGTCTGTCTGTCTTCATCTCTATGTCTGACTGTCTCTGTCTCTCTGTGTCTCTCTGTCTCTGTCTTTCTCTCTTCATCTCTAAACAATGTTTCTCACATGAAGGAAACCATGCATGCATCATGAGATATTTCATTTCATGTTATAATCAAGTTCCGTCCATCTACCTGCAAGTCTACAAGCTTATCCTTCTTTGTGGCAATGTAGTACTCCATTGTGCATAATGCAGTACCACACTTTGCTTACCCATCCATTTTTATATACATATGTACAGTTTCCAAGATCTCATAAATTATGCTGCTATACACAGGGTGCATATCTATCCCTATGATATGATGATTTTAACTAATTTAAGGAAATAGCTAGAATGAGGATTATCTGTATCAAATGAAATTTCCATTTGTGAGGAGTTTCAATTGTAGGTTTGTGAGGAAATTTACCCTGGTTGCCTTAGTGTTCTTTTTGTTGTTTGTTTGTTTGTTTGTTTGTTTGTTTTTTATTTTTTACCAATCTACATTTCTACCAACGAAGTAGAAGAGTACTGTGAGATATGCTGTTGGAATTTTGACTTGGATTTCATTAAATCAGTATAACAAGTTTGGGAGTATTGCCATTTTCACAATATTGGTTCTTCCTATCTAAGGGCAAGGAATATCACTCCACTTTCTGAAATCCTCTTAGGATTGTAATTTCACTGTATAAATCTTTGACTTCCTTTGTGATTCCTAAGTATTTCATTTTTTGTATGTTATAGGGAAAGTTGTGGTTCCACTAATTTCACTCTCAATGTTTTTGTACAAAAATGCTAATGATGTTTGAGTGTTGACTTTATATCCTGCTACATTGCTGAATATGGTCATGAACTCTACAACTCTCTAGGTGGAGTTTTTGTAGCCTTCAACGTAGAGTACCATGCCATGTGCACATAACAATAACTTCATTTTTCAGTTCCTATTTCTTTTTCTTCTCTCTCCTGTCTAGTTTCTTTGGCTAATGTTTTCCAAACTATATTGAGTCAGAATTGAGAAAATGGATGTCTTGAATTGTTTCTGATTTTAAAGTGAATGCTTTCAGCACTTAGCCATTTAGGTAGTCTGTAGGCTTTCATGATGAATGAGTGTAAGGCTTCATTAAAAGTTTCCATTGAAATGATCATGTAGCTTTTGTGACTCTGATGATATGATATGCATTGCAATTATGGATATATGTATATTGAATCATATGCCTTCTTCAGATGAATCTCACTTGGTCATGTTGTGTAATCTTTATCTCTCTTTTTAAACTTTTTTTTTTGTATTTAGTACAAAGTCTACAGGGTCTCTCTACAGAGATCGGACTCATAGTCAGTGATTTTCCTGTTTTCAGGAGCTAATATTACAGTCCTGCACCACCATGCTCAGTCTTAATCACCATCTCAGTGCACTCAAGAGACAGCTGGCATGGCATAGGTTATGGTTTATGTCTAGTTGTCCCCCAAAAGCCTCATGCAATCATGGGATGGGGACTTCTAGAGTTTGAGACTTGATTCACGCTCCACTGGGATTATGTGTTTTAGTACTGATAAGATTATGGGTCTGAGTCCTGCTGGAAATTATAAGTGTGGCCTGAGGCGGATAGGCTAAGGCAGAGAGCCTGATGTAATATAAAGAGAGACAGAGAGACAGAATCAGGCTGTTGGTCTCTGCTCCCCTGGTTGTTCCATTGCCTCATTCACCATAGTGTTGCTGTTCCACTGTCATGAACTGCTGCTTCCTACCATGTGCCTCTCTGCCTTGGATCCAGCCAATGTAGAGATTATAAACTAGCATCTTAAAGAAGCAAAGAACAATAAACAAAGTTTAGTGTGGGTTGTAATCTGTTACTTAAGGATTTTAGAAGCCTAGGATCTAAAAAATGTGTAAACAGTTTATCGTTATTGATGTCTGCACCCTTATTTAAGATATTGGTGATCCCCTCTCCTCCCTGCAAATCTTCTGTTCTATGACCTAAATAAGAAGGAGATGCTTCTAAACTTCTGGGCTCATTTCGAAACACAGATCTCAGTGAGTCCTCTGAGCTACCTTCATCGGGTCTTCCTGTCGCCTCATTTGGCACTGACACAGAACATTACAACAAGTGGTGTGCAATGCAGGGCACAGAAGACGACCAGGGGTGAGTTAAGAGAGGCCTGACCGAGTGGGAAAAGTATGCCCAGAATAGCCGAGACCACCGGCAAAAGCTCAAAGTAATGGGAATCTCCGTTTCAGCAGAAAATGAGTATGTCTGTCTTATTCAGATATTACTCAAAACAGTGGGTGTAAAAGTGAAACCTAAGAGTTTCAAGGAATGATTTTCCCTTATAAAAACGTATTGTTATTGGTTTCGGCCTAGAGGAAAGGCTGCCTTAAACTTAAAAGTTTGTAAGCAAGTTATGAGAGTGCTGCATCGTGCTCACCAAAATGGGGAACCAATTCTTCTTTATGTATGGTCTCTTTGTAGTTTAATTTCCTCAGCTTTGGAACCATTGTAATCAGACCCAGTAGAGTGTAAGAAATATTTGAACAGGTCAGCTTCAGATGCTGATATCGGTAAGCTCAAGGGCAGCCTCCACACAAACATAAATCTGTGCATGAGACCTTTTTAAGACCTCTGCCTCCCTCCCTCTCAAATGTAGTGTGGCAAAATAACGAAAACAGAGCAAGTGACCTCTGTGGTGCATAATTATGGTAAGGTTGTATCCTCTCAAGACCCCCTACATGAAGGTGCTCCCTGGAACAACAAGACTGTTGGTTCTTTAAATTTCTCGATGTTTTATAGTGGGGAAGAATCTAAAGAACCGAGTCCTAAAAGGACATTTATGGCATTCTAAACCTCCTCAGAATCTAAGGATCTGGAGGATATAGAACAAAAGGAAACTAAGAATGAGATCTGTGAACTGCGAGCTCAGGTAAAGCAATTATCACAATTGATTTCTAAGTTGATTGAAAAAATGGAGGTGTTATGGTTTATGCCTAGTTGTCCCCCAAAGCCTTATGTAGTCATTGGGCGGAGACTTCTAGAATTTGAGACTTGATCCATGATCTCTGGAATTATGGGTCTTAGCACTGATGGGATTATGGGTTGAAGTACTTCTGGGATTATGGGTGTAGCCTAAGGTGAGGGCTAAGGCCGAGAGCCTGAATGTAATATAAAGAGAGACAGAGAGACAGACTCAAGCTGTTGCTGATGCTCTGCTGCCCTGATTGGCTGCCTCTGTCACCATTTTGTTGCTGTTCTGCCACCAGGAACTAGATGCTCTCTGCCCTGTTCCACTCAGCCTTGGGCCAGCCGAATATGCACTGAAACCTCCACAATCTGTGAGCTAAATAAACCTTTCCTTCCTCCATCTTGAGTGTCGGGTATTTGTCTCAGCAATGAGTAAAAAGTAACTAATACAGAATTTGGTACCAGAGAACTGGGGTCGTTGCTGTGATTATACCTGACAATGTGGATTATAAGCTTTTGGGAATGTCTTATGGGAAGAGATAGGACAGGTTCAGAGATGTCAGCTAAAAACAAAGCACTAGAATGACTTCAGCTGTTCAGCTTGGGCGATTCTGGTCAGAGCTTAGGCCAGAAGACTCACACAAGGCCTGCTTGTAAAGAACAGGCTGAGGAGGTTTCTGCTGGAAAAAAGGACAGTATTGGTTATTTGACTCTAGATGATTTGTGCTATGGATCGGCTGCAAGTCTTTCGGAATTTTGCTCATGCCCAGAGACTTTGCCTAAGACTGAGATTAAGCATGGTGGACTGATTAATCTTTCAAGAGACATTTCAAAGCAGCAAACTATTGGGGTGGTGGCGTCGTTGTTATTGGTTGCTTTTAGCCAGAATTATGTTGAAAATCAAGAGAAAAGAGCCAAGCAGAATGGTTTAAAATGTGAGTTTGGCCAGAAAGGAAACACCAGGAAACCTGTGGACTGCAAAGATTGAGCTGAGAGGATCTCCATTTCTGGGAAGGAACTAGCGAGACTGAGGGCATCACAAGAGGCGGCAGCTCTATGTGCTTTGCAGCCCCAGAATTGCAAAGGAGAGAGGCTTTGCCTTGAGAGAAGGCCACAGAGACTCAGAAATGAGCCCAGAACTCTAGAAGCATCTCCTTGTTTTTTATGTCGTACAATAGAAGATTTGCAGGGAGGAGAGGGGATTACCAACATCTTAAGTAAAGGTGCAGAAATCAATCACGATAAACTGTTTACATATTTTTTAGGTTCTAGTTTTCTAAAATCCTTAAGTAACAAATTATAACCCACCCTAAACTTTGTTTATTGTTCTTTGCTTCTTTAAAATGCTAGTTTCTAATCTCTACATTGGCTGAATCCAAGGCAGAATGGCGGCAGCGGCCAAACCAGGTTCCAAAATGGCACCGGCATGGAGAATTTGTTCCTAGGAATCAAGGTCAGAGTGTTCATCAATCCAAGCACTCCACCTCTACAAGCAAGAGAGAAGGTAGCCTGGCTACTACTCCAGTTGGCAGCAGACCCTGGCATCATCCATGTGGCATTGGTTTTTGGTGCATTCAGAATGCAAGAGCTGTTAGTTTAAGAAGGTTTCCACCTCGATTTCAGAAGAAGGCCTTGGAGGCCAGGCAGTGTGCTCCTGAGAGGGCAGTGTGTGAAGCAGAGAGTGAGAAGCCAATTCAGTGGAAAGCCCAGAAGTTTGGAAAGGCCAGGAACGTTGATCATGCTAAGAGGGAGCAAGCCAGCCTAAGAGAGAAGCCATGGGAATTACCACCAAGTGTGCTATAGGAGCAGAGTTGCATGATGCTCACAACTCAGTGCAGACTGCTTCGGATTCTCCAGTTGGAAATATGGGATTTAATGTTTACCCTGCTGGATTCTGGACATGTGTTGTTCCCAATGTTTTGTATTACCCTGTTGTTTGCAGCTTTTGGAATTGTAATGTTTATCTTATGCCTTTGAATGTTGGATATGTTTAACTTTTCTATTATACAGGGGCTCACACATGAGAGTTTGTCTTTGAGGAAACTTGGGATTTGAACTTTTCAGCCATGCTGAAACTATTGGGACTTTGCCAACTCTTCCAGACACTTTACAAAATGTCTTTGTAAAATGTATGATACTTTGGGAGTCCAGGGGTGGAATGTTATCGTTTATGTCTAGTTGTTCCCCCAAAGCCTCATGTAGTCATTGGTCAGAGACTTCTAGAGTTTGAGACTTGATCCATGATCCCTGGGATTATGAGTTTTAGTACTGATGGGATTATGAGTCGAAGTACTTCTGGGATTATGGGTGCAGCCTAAGGCAGGGGCTAAGGCAGAGAGCCTTAATGTAATATAAAGAGAGACAGAGAGACAGACTCGAGCTGTTGCTGCTCCTCTGCTGCCCTGATTGATTGGCTGCCTCTGACACCATTTTGCTGCTGTTCTGCCACTGTGAACTGGATGCTATCTGCCCTGTTCCACTCAGCCTTGGGCCAGTCGAGTATGGACTGAAACCTCCAGGAACTGTGAGCTAAATAAACCTTTCCTTCCTTCATTTTGAGTGTTGGGTATTTGTCCCAGCAATGAGTAAAAAGTAACTAATAGAGGAGGTCTCCACTCCTGTAGTTCCTCCATCTCAGTTCACAAAAATTCAAACCCCACTGCCATCTTTTAACCCTGCTCCTCCTCCATGTAAGGAAAGAAAGGAAGGCCCCGTAAAAGCTTATAAAAGTGTGATATCTCAGGCTATTATACAAGGGAGACAACAGGGAGATCCTGAAGCTTATTCTGCCCTTTTGGGTATTTTGCCTGTGGTGGTTCAAAACATCCACCAAATGCTCAGTTTCCCCAGGGCTATGTACAGTGAGAACACCAACCTCTGGTATTCAAGGTTCTTAAAGATTTAAAGCAGGCTGTTGCAGCCAATGGTATACATTCAACCTATGTGATTGGATTAATACAAGGATTAGCAAATGAACATAGATTAATTCCTCACGATTGAGAAGTTTTGTGTTGTGCAGTTTTAGAGCCAAGCCAATATTTGCAGTTTAGAACTTGGTGGAAAGATGAAGCAGATATTCAAGACAGGGTTAATAGGGAACAAAATCCCCCAGTTAACGTTTCATCAGATGAACTCACTGGGTCAGGGGCCTGGATTGGTATCCAAACCCAATTGCAATATGATGATGTGGCTATTGTGCAAACTCGTATTTGTTGCTTGAGAGCATGGGAGAAAGTGGAAAGACCTGGGGATGCTCAAAAATTATTTGCTAAGGTTTTCCAAACTAACAAGGAGCCATATGTAGATTTTGTCTCCCGATTAAGGAAATTTATACACAAAACAGTGAGAGCACCAGATCTGAGGGATTTATTGTTACAAACTTTGTCTTTGAGAATGCATATACCAAGTCTCAAAAGGCTCTGGGTCCCTTAAAGGCACAGGGGGCATCTTTGGAAGACTATATTAAGGCCTGTGCTGATATTTTGTCAGAGCCATACAAAGCTAATTTATTGGCAGCTGCCTTACAGTCTTTTTTAAAACAAAATCATACCAAATATTTTAAGTGTGGAAAAATGGGTCATAGAAGAAAAGATTGCAGAAAAGGACAAGGTAGAGAGAAAAAAGGAGGTAAGAGTAACAAGTCTGCTCCTGGACTTGGTCTGAGATGTGGAAAAGGTAAACATTGGGCTAATGAGTGCTTTGACAAGCATGGCCACCCCTTAAAATCTCCAAGAAACTGGAGAAGGGGTCCATCACCTAGGGGCCCAAAGATAAACAATATGGAATACCCACAGTTTCCATTGGCCAGCCCAAATTTCAACCAAACGCAAGATTGTAGATCTTTTCCATACAGCCTCCGGAAGTAGAAACACAGCGTTAGATCTGATGGCTCTAAAAAGCCAGCTTTTGCTCCATGCTTAAGGAGTTTACAAAATTAAAACTGGACTTTTCCAGCCCTATTCCAAAAGACATTATAGCTTTGATTGTAAAAAAGAGTACTGTTATTGCCCAAGGTGTATTTGTACATTTGGTAATTATTGATAGTGATTATGAAGGAGAAATATTACTGACGATATCAGGTAGATATCGTAATCTATATCAGGTAGATTAGGTACCATTATTATGGCCATCATGCAGAGCTGCTGCAAAGGTGAGGCCACTGCCCCAGGATATTTTAAAAGATTACTTAAAATTCTTTTAATTCCTAGTTGGGTGTGGTAGCATAAAACTGTCATAAATTAATAATGGCATTTAAAAAGGGGCTTTGACCTGGTGTGGTGGTACATGCCTGTAATACCAATACTTGGGAGGCTGAGGCAGGAGGATCAGTATGAGATAGAGACCAGCCTGTGTCTATAGAAGTGAGCCAAGGCCAGCCTGAACTGCATAGCGAGACCCTGTCTCAAAAGTAAAAATAAAATAAAATAGAGTATTGATATTTTACAAAAAATATGAAATAACATTTAAAGATTTAAACAGTTGCTTGATTTTGACATCCCATTTAACTAATAAAAGACCTAGTGGGGGCCTCCAAACGGGTTCAAGCTATGATAACTTTTACATATTTTGGTCAGTTTATGTCACAAAGATATTTTGTGCCCCAAACTGTTCAAATCAACCATTAATGATTTCCAGATTTTACTTAGTAATCTTAATTGGCTCCATCTTGATTTTGGACTAATTTCTCTGGTGCTATTGACAATCATCCTGCAGATAAGTTAAAACTGAAAAAATGTATGGTTTCCTCTTCTAAAATCTCGCCATACATCAAAGAGCTGTTAAAGCAAAAGGAGAATCAATCCTGCCAATTTCACTTGTCCATACATACTATTAAATTTTTAAACTTTTACAGCAAACTGAAGACAAACCAGGTAAGAAGAAAAAAGGGCTGAAAAAGGTCCTTAAGAGAGATTTCCACACCGGACTATGAAAGGAACTCGGTACCCTACTAATTTGGGGCAAAGGGTATGCTTGTGTTTTTCTAGAAAATACTAAACAACCTATTTGGGGACCAGCATGTACTGTCAGACTGCACCATGAAGCCAGATCTGAAGAAGAAGTTAGCTTCAATGAGGCTAGGTCCAGCCTGAGGCCTCTTCAAGAAACTGACCAGTGGAAATATAAGGTCTAAATAGGTGACAGAAAAAAAGCATAATTATAAAATATGCATCTTGATTATAAGAAAGAATTTTATTCCTTCCAATTTTTTTCAAATAAGAGATCTCTAATAATTGATAAATAACAAAATCTGACTAGTCTACTTATGTTTTGCCAAAAAATTGAGTGTACTCTTAATTTTATAAAGATGTTTATGTGTCTATGTGTTTATGTGTCTTTCAATGGACAGCTGTTCCTCTTTCTATTTATTTTTGATTGTGTTTTGATGATTTGTTTTAAATACAACTTGAGTTATAGACTTAAAAGCATGCTTTTTCCTAAATTACCAGATAGTCAAAGTGATATTAAAATTGATATAATATATCATAAGGTTTAACCTAATTAACAAAAATTCCCTTGAATGGAAAAAAGTTTATTAGAGGGGAGGGCAATTGATGAATCGGAGGTGTGGCCAACCTTTTTATTCATTAATGGGGAGCTCCCAACAATCTCAATGGTCTCTTAGGAGACACTCTCAATAAATAGGTCATTGGTTAAAAGGTGAAGTTTTTCAAAATATTACAATAAGGTTTTCTCTTTAAAGATAGTTTTGGTACAAAAAGATTGAAAAACAAAGGTCTTCATATGAATATGATAATTTACTGTTGTTAATCTCATGGTATATTGAGTGTATTCATGATTCCAGATACATATTTCTTTCAAAATGTAAAACAAAAATTGTTTATTGGGACAAATGTTTCTCAAATTCAAACTTTCTGCCTTGCCGGGCGTGGTGGCTCACGCCTGTAATCCCAGCACTCGGGAGGCTGAGGCAGGAGGATTGGTGCAAGTTCGAGACCAGCCTGGGCTACAAAAGTGAGCTCACGGTCAGCCTCAACTGCATAGCGAGACCCTGTCTCAAAAAGACAAAAAACAAACAAACAAACAAAAAAAAAGAAAAACCCAAAAGTGTTATGGCAAAACAAAACAAAAATATTTAGTACGTCACAAAATGTCATAAGAATGGCCTGCTACAATGTTGTATATGATTTGATTTCTGAGTTTTTGTGTATAATTGTATAATTGTTTTTGTTAACATTCTATAGGGATTGAAATGCTAAAATATTCATAGTTGTTAGAAAATAGCACTTCCACTTTATGTCGAATACATTGTTCCAAGATAAATCCTGAGATTTGGCTGACCCTGTCAGATAGTGTAAGTTATATTTGTATTTATACAGGTCTTGTTTTAAATTGTCTTAACCATCCAGCAGAAAAGTATAGCCAAAAGGTATAAAAGTAATGGCCATACTAATATGTTAAGCTGCAAAATGTTCATTAAACCAAAAGGGTGGGTAGTATGGGAACATATATGAATACACCTCGGTTAATAATACAGAAAGTTTTATTCACATTAAATTTTTTAAATCCGCTGTCAGACAGATCTTCTGCTGCAGACCGTCACTGGACAAAGGAGGAAAGGAGGTGAGCACTCCTTTGCAATATCCTGTTTTCTTTCTAAATGATATTGATCAGTGGGTTCCAGGAATTATGCAGAGATAGGGAAGAGGTTTTGCTTGTGTCATTACAGATATTGGAGAAGTAATATGGGTACCAGCTCAATGAATAAAACCTAGAAAATAAGTAAGTGTAAACATTCTGATACAAAATCTCCAATTGGTGAAAAAAACTCACTTGATACTTTATAGGGCATTAAGAAATAAGTTTCCTAGAATTAGGACTGGGAGAAAACCAAGGAGAGAAAACAAAAGAGATAAAAATTAGCTGCCTTATTTCAGTTTCAAATCCAAAGGTCTGATTCTCTTGGTTCAACGACCATAAAGTTCACCTGTTATGCCTGTTGGAAGCCAGGCCAGAAAACGAGAGATTGTCTCCCAAGAGGCCCACAAGCCATGCCCTGACTGCCAAAGCAGCCACTAGAGGGGAGACTGCACTCTGAGGTAAAGGCCCCAGAGCTCAGACTCAGTTTCCCAGAAGGTCCAGTAGGACTAAAGAGCACTCGGCCTGCCTGCTCCCTTTGGCCGGACAGCCTCTGTCATCTCCACGGAGGAGCCCTAAGAAATCATGACCAAGCCGG
>PVJA010002724.1:0-57366 GCA_004027025.1 Myocastor coypus | reverse complement strand
CAAAATTTAGAGATAATTATAACTAAAGCTAGTGGGACTTATAATAAGCTGTTAGACACTATAAATAAAAGGCCCTAAGCTATTCTACCTACCCAAGATAAAAGTGCCTCGTGTCTATTGAGGGCCTTTATATAGAACCTCTGGAGAGTATCTCTCATTGCCAGTTTCCAACTATGGCCCCTTTTAGCCTGAAGAAGCCAGAGCAGCCATCGTCCATAAATCCCTCATGGCAGTCTGGGAGTTAGTTAATACTTCCAATGGATGTGTCATAGGCTGGAGCACTTATGACTCTGCCCAGATGGGAGAAGGGAAGGAATTAAGATGGAAATACTGCATTATTACTCAGGCATGTGTTTATCCCCTTCACCTGTTGCTTGTAGGACCTAGTTGTTGGAACCGTTCTAACAATACCATTACATGTCACAAGTGTTTTTTATATACATGTTTAAATTCTTCTATTAGCTTTAATTTTTCTAGGGATAATATCTATATTCTCAGGACAAGGACCAGAAACTGACTTCCAATACAACTACATCACTCATGATAAGACTCCCTTTCCATAATGCTGTTCCAACATCTGCTCGAGATGTTAAAGGAAAGAACAAAAAGAAAGTTTGAACTCATGATAGCCTTTACATCCACAGCTGCTACAGCCAGAGGTAGCATTAAGCCAAAGTGTACAAACTGTTCATTTTGTGTAGCAATGGCACAAGGACTTAAAACAATTATGGACTTCTCAAAGATGCTGACTCAGAGTTGAATAAAACAAACTGTTTTTATGTTGGGAAGACAAATTGTTATTGTATGATATATACCTTGTTTAAAATGTGATTAGAGTACTTCTTCATTTTGTATAACTCTCATCTGATGGAACCAAATGATCTGTTACAAAGAATCTTTAATGGCATTGAAAACTTCGATCCTTCCCATGTTATCTTATGGTTTAGTGGAAATGTAGTAGAGATTCGTGTATGTTGTCTCTGTACTATTTGTATGTCCTGTTTTGTTTACCAATAAGGATGTATCCAGCATCAAGCTATGGACCAAAATCTACAGTCCTCACTCTAATGTTTCAAAAGATTATTTTTCAAGCATTTTAATAATAAAAGTGGGAGATATGTAGAGATTAGAAACTACCATTTTATTTTTTTTATTTTTTATTTTTTGGTCTTTTTGAGGCAGGGTCTCGCTATGTAGTTCAGGCTAACCTTGAGCTCACTTTTGTAGCCCAAGCTGGTCTCGAACTCGCACCGATCCTCCTGCCTCAGCCTCCCGAGTGCTGGGATTACAGGCGTGAGCCACCACGCCCGGCAGAAACTAGCATTTTAAAGAAGTGAAGAATAATAAACAAAGTTTAGGGTGGGTTGACATCTGTTACTTACGGATTTTAGAAGACTACGATCTAAAAAAGGTGTAAATCCTGATTGATGTCTCTACCTCTACTTGAGACACTGGTGTAAGAGTTGATCCTGAGCGATGTCTCCACACTTACATAAGATGTTGGTGATCCCCTCTCCTCCCTGTAAATTTTCTAGTGTATGACCTAAATAAAAAAGAGATGCTTGCAGAGTTCTGGGTTCACTTTGAGAGAGACAGATCTTAGTGAGTCCTCTGAGCTATCTTCATTGGGTCTTATCGTCGCTTCTTTCAGCACCTACACAGAACATTACAGCAAGCTAAGTATGGATTGAAAGTTCCAGTAACTGTGAACTAAATACATATTTCCTTCCTTCATTTTGGGTGTCGGATATTTGTCCCAGCAACGAGAGAAATTAGGGATTGAACCTGGTCCCTGCATCTGCCTAGGCCGGCAACTTAATGCACTGATATATCTGACCAGGCTATTTGTAATCTTCTTGATGATTTGCTACATTCTGTTGGCTAGTATTTTATTGAGGATTTTTGCCTCTATGTTCATGAGAATTATAGGCCTATAGTTCTTTTCTTTAGTTGGATCTTTCTCTGATTTGGGTAACAAAATAATGCTTGTCTTAAAAAACACATTTGGGAGAACTGTTTCCCTTTCACTTTCATTAAAATGTTTGAGAAAAGTTGGTATTAAATCTTCGAATTTCCTGTAGAATTCAGCAGTGCAGTGCATCCATCAGGACCAGGAATATTCTTTATTGGTATTTTTTTCTTTTTCTTTCCTTTTTTTGCACTTTCAATTTCATTTCCTGTTGTTGAGTTCTTCAGAGTTTGCCAATATTCTTTAGTTTTTCATATGTATCTAGCAAACTGTCCAATTACTCCATGTTTTCCTACTTGTGAGAGTAAATATTTGGAAGTAGGTATTAATGATCTTGTGTTCTGCAGTAATTTCACCCTTTTCATTCTTAATTGCATAAATTTGAGATTTTGCTTTCCTGTTTATGGTAAGCATAATTAGAGGTTTATCAATTTCATTTCATCTTTCGAAGAGGAAACTCTTTTATTGATTTCCTTTTTAAATTGTTTTCATCTCCATTTCATTAATTTCTGCTGTGACCTTTATAATTTCCTGCCTTCTTGTGCTATGGGCTTCACTCACTCTTCTTTTTCCAGAGATTTAAAGTACAGCATAGAATCATTTATTCGGACTTGTTCTTTTTTCCTAATATGTGAACTTACTGCTATGTACTTCCCTTCCTAGACAGCATTATTCATGTATCACACAGGTTCTGTGATCACAAGATCACTAATATCTACTACCAAATATTTGCTCTCACAAGACAGAATAATGCTTGTCTTAAAAATTTGTTTGGGTGAGGCATATATATATATATATATATATATATATATATGCATATATATATACATATACATATATATATATGATTGTTATCTCTTCCTCCTACAGTTTTATCAGAACAAATAAGCGGTGACCTTCTTTATTGCTTTTAATCATTTTTTGGTTTGCATTTGATATTGTTAGTAACCGGGAGAGCTACCCATAACTTTTTTCTGGATTGCTATTGTACGGCCTGTTATACTCCATCATTTGACTTTCAATCTGTGCATTTTCTTTTGAGTTAATGCTTCTTCTATATAGCATATTGAGCATATTGTTAGATTTTCTGGCTTAATCTACTCTACCATTCTATTTCTTTCATTGATGAGTTAAGGCTGTATCTATCTATCTATCTATCTATAGAAAGAAAAGAGATATATAGGTATACTGATATATATTATTATATGTAGACATATGTATATATACTCATTATTATCATCTTATTTTCCTGCTACATGTTCTGTACTTTCCCGTTTTTAAATTATTTGCTCTGCTTAGTAGTCCCTTTCTGTTATTGTTCTTAAAGCTGTGATCATTTCTGTCTCTTTCTAGATGTCTGTCAGTACTCCCTGTAAGGTAGGTTTGGTTGTCATAAATTTCTTCATTTCATTATGGAAGAATCTTATCTCATCATTATCTTTAGTTCCATTCAAGTGGTTTTTCCTGATTTCAGTGGAATTTTTAATTTCCTGGATTCCTGTTTGAACCTGTTTCATTTATTCTAATTCTTTCCTGTGTTGTTCATTCAGTGTTTCCATCAATTTCTATTGCCCTCTTTCATCTATGTCTTCTTTAGCTTCCCTGAACAATTGCATTGTTATCATTTCTTTTTTGACCTGAGAGATAATTTCTGATCTTATTTCTTCTACAGCCTGATGCACTTCTTTATTTCAACTGCTATCATTTCAGAAATTTCATGTGTGTTACCTTCACACTCTCTATGTCCTTTTTCTTGGACCTGTTCTTGGTGTCTGGAGGACTGAGATTGCCTTTTTCCCCTATGTTTTGGCATCTTTGAAGCTCCCAATGGTCATATGGACTTAGCAGTAGTAGGAAATGATGGGCCATGGGTCAGAAAAGTTCCTGCCACAGTGGGGGAAGGCACAGTAGAACTGACCAAGGCTCTCACTACTGGTTGGGTATCAAACCATTGTTCCCTGTGCCTGATTGGGTTTGCCCATGCAAGTGCTTAAACCACTGAGCTACTCCCAATGCCCGCAGCTATATAAAATGAGTTTGATATGAAGTGAATTTTAATAACTTATGATTTACATTTGTAGGAAATTATGTTAGTTTTTCAATGTTTCATTCACAAAATATTATTACGATCAATATTGTTTTATTAATGTTTTCCAAAATTTGAAAACTATTATTTCTTCAACAATGTAGCTGAATTATTCTTGTAATGTTGACTTTCAGGGATTTTAATTATTGGTGGTTATTTCTATAAATACCAATACTTCTCTATTATTATCCCTTGTAATCTCCTCTCCTACCTCAATGGTATTATTGTGTCTTAAATAATGTATAATGGCCATTTTTTTCAATCAAAATATTATGTTTCAGAATGTAACAGAAATGTTTTTTTTGGCTCACAACTTGCTATTTTTTATTACTTCTAATAAAAAACAATAATGTATAACAATGTGACAGTTTCAAAACACATTAGCAGTACATTTCAATATTTGATACAATGCATATATAATGCAATGTAAGAGAAATTACAAGGGATAATAATAGAGAAGTACTGGTATTTATAGAAATAACTACCACCTATTAATTACACAGAGCACAGGATGTAAATATAATTTTTCAAGCTATTATTGGTAGAATCAAATTGCTTCTCATTGAAATAAGAGAAATTAGTTGTATATATAATCCAATGTTTAATAATCACAGTGGGTTATTGGTAAAACTGGCAATGTTGGAAGCTGTTGATTTAAATGTTTTTTGGCTAATTATTAGATGAATATTTTGATTATTAACTTTCTGAATAAGATGGGGAAATTATGTTTCTAAACTTAAGAGGGGACTTTTTGACCAAAAATATTATGCTGTGTAATTTTTATAGATTATCTCTTTGTCGCTATTACTCATTCTTTTTGCTTAAGTATGATGTGAAATTCAAATAATGGAGTTGCTTATAGTTAATCATTTGGTTAGTTGTCATGTATCATTCAGAATATGCATAAGTTTTGAGAATGGGCATATTTGGGCATGCGTATTTTTTATTTATTTATTTTTCTTGTTTCAGAACCTTTGTTTATTCACTCATTTTTATGGCTGGCTCAGCCCACCCCAAGGGCAGGACTGGCGCAGCATGTGGTGCTGAGGATCCAACCACGGTCCCTGAAGCCGCCCAAGCTTTCCCAAGCAGGCGCTTTAGACCACTGAGCCATCCTACTGGGCCCAGAATGTGCATTTTTTAACCTATTAATATGTAGAAGAATATGTGTGTGTGAGTGTGTTATTTTTAAGAATACTGCTAATATGTTAGCTATATAAAATGAGTTTAGAAGATATTTTTTTTTTCTTTTCACTGGTTTAAATTGGCTAAAATGTGGGTCTGGGTATCAAACCACTGTTCCTTGTGCCTGACTGGGTTTGCCCATGCAGGTGCTTAAACCACTGAGCTAACCCCAAAGCCTGCAGCTATATAAAATGAGTTTGATATGCTAAAAGTAGTATCTTATATTTTTTTAATAATTATCTTACATTTAAAATTGATTTCTCCTAATATTTTTGGAAGGATTTATCTTTTATTTATTTCTACGATAAGTTGTCTATACTTTTTTCAGTAATTCTAATTAATATGCTTAGAAATAATTTTAAGTTTCTTCCTCATCACTATTAAGTTTAGTCAGTGTTTCTCTTTAAGTTTAAAATATCTGTCATTTAATTTTTGGAATAATTATATAACATGTCATGTAATTCTTCTTTAGTGTATAATTTAATAATATCAGATATATTCTTAGCGTATAACCCTCACATCATGAATCACTATAATGTTTTGCATCTCTGTGAATCTGTGTGCTTTTTAAACTTCACATCCTTGCTTCCCTCAGACCCTAGTAACATTATTTTTTTATGCCCTTTTCCTTTGGTATTGGGAATCAACCTCAGGTACTTGTATTGCTAGGCAGGCACTGTGACACTAAAGTATATCCGTGGCCCGTCGTAAAGATTTTGACTGTACTAAGTAAATCATTTGAATATATTTCCATAGAAATTGTACTTTGTACCTGATTTATTTCTTTAGGTACAATTTTCTAGTTTTATTCATTTTATATCATCAGATGTTCTTCCAATTTTATTTACAATAACATTTCATCATATATACATATCAGAGCATGTATGTAAATTATTCAATCAGTTTTCTTACACATTTAGTGGCTGTGAATAGTGCTGTGTTAAAAATTAATGTGTAAATTTTTCTAAGAAAATTTATCCAATAATTTTCTTTCTTCATGATAAATTTTTATGTTGGTGAAAAATCATTTGATGCTATATGCAAAGGTTTATTTCTGGGATATTTTACTTAATTGGTCTATATGTCTGCTTATACATCATTGTCATAATATTTAATTATAGTGCTTTGTACTAATTACAAATTCTTAAAGTACAAATATCTCAGTTTTATTCTTTTTCCAAGCTTTCTTTGACTATTCCTAATCTCTTGGTATTTGATTGGAATTTTACTAATTTTTTAATTCAAAAGAGAAGAGTGTATTTTTCTAAATATTACAATAAATTTGTAGGTAGTTTGAGTAACATTATTTTCCTATATTTTATAGCCTTTAATGTACATGTTTTTTCTCCTCTACACTTTTTTTTTTTTTCAGAACCAAGGATTGAACTCAGGCCTTTGTGCTTGCCAGGCAAGTGCTTATTCCACTGAGCTATCTCCCCAGCTTGATAACTTCATTAATGTGGCAAATTGCATTTTCTGATATTTATGCATTGAACTGCTTTAGCACTCCAGGAATTAAATAACATTGAGTCATGTTGTTTAGCACTTAAACTGCACTATAGAATTTCTTTTCATGTTTTTTTTTGTTTGTTTGTTTTGTTTTTTTTTTGTTTTTTGTTTTTTGTTTTGGTGGGACTGAGGTTCAAACTCACGACCTTGCACTTGCCAGGCAGGCACTTGTGCCACGGAGCTATCTCCCCAGCCCCTCTTTTCATGTTATTCTGTTGAAGATTTCATGCATCAGTATTCATAAATATTGGTCTATAGGTTTTTCATAATATCTTTATCCAACTATAATGTCAGAATAAATAAATACACCTGACAATATTTATATAAAAACTGTTGGTCTTACATAATTTAAAAAAAATATTAGAGTTCATATAAGAAAGCAAGCTGGTAGAATTATCTGTACATTTATCTTAATTGATTTCTTAAATACTTCCTATGGAGATATGTTATTGCCCAGTATTCCTTCCCTTAGGACTCCATATATATTCATTCCATGAAGAGCTGGCCCATTGATTCCTCTGCTCTTATTTCTTGAATAGTTGTAACTTCTTTGAAAAGACTTTTCTACCAGCTATACCATTTTTGATTGGTACTTTTCTGCTTTAACACTTTGAACGTATTGGGAAATTATTTCTAGCTTCAAGTATTAGAAAGGGAAGATTGTCAGTCATCTAATTAAGAATCATTGACATGGCAATTTCTCTTATTTTTTCATCATTTTTTGTCTTTTGTTTTCAAAGTTTTGATTAGAGTTTTCTTTTGTGGATGTCCCTGAGTTAATTTTTCTTTATGTTCACCAAGCTACTTGGATACTTACATTAAAGTCGTTTATCAAAAGTGTCACGTTTAAGCTGGGCGTGGTGGTGCATGCCTGTATGCCCAGCACTGGGGAGGCTGAGGCAGGAGATTCGGTATGAGTTCAAGACCAGCCTGGGCTACAAAAGTGAGCTCAAGGCCAGCCTGAACTTCAAAGCGAGACCCTGTCTCAAAAAGGCACACACACACACAAAAAAGTGGCACATTTTTAGCTATCATTCATTCAAATGAATTCTTCCCCCTTCTTTCAGATTCTTCTGCACCTCTTACAATGTAGAGGTTGTGGACATGCCACAGATGTATTGGGCTCCCTTGATTGTATTTTCCATCTTGTTCTCTTTGCTCTTTAATTTGCTGACTCCATTATCTCCAAATTCACTGATCCTTTCTCTGTAACTTTTTAATTTTCTTTTGTATTTTAGGGAAGAGTTTACAGGGTGTTGAGGGTCTCATTACTAGATCGGACTCATAGTGATCTGCTTGTTTACAGCCTCCCAAGAACTAGGACTAAAGGCACACCTCAGGATGCCTAGTCTCAGTTGTGGTATCAACGCGCCTGGGGGTGGGGCTAGCACAGCAGTCCTGGGCAATGTACCCTGGGTCCCTGAAGGCACTTTAATCAGCTGAGCTATTTGGCCAGCCCTTTCTCTATAAATTCGAATTCCTGAAGTGATCTTATGTTATTTAGTATACTTTCAGCTCTAGAATTGCTGTTTTGCTTTTTCTGGAGGGGGTGTTTTATAACTTTATTGATTTTGCCATTTTCTCTCTACATCATTTTTTTGGGTGGGGAGTTTCTCTCCTTCTTACTTTAGGAATGTGGAATTTTTTATGACAGTTGAATTTATCTTGCCCAGAATAGCTCACATTAGCATATATATATATATATATATATATATATATATATATATATATATACACACACACACACTATTTTTTGTACCAAGGGTAGAACTCAGGACCTTGCACTTGTCAGGATGGATTTTATGTCCCTAAGCTATCTCCCCAGCCCCATTAGGCCTACTTTAGAGACAATTCCAATTATTATTATTTTTTGTTTGGTTGAACCAGAGATTGAACTCAGGACCTTACACTTGACAGGCAGGCACTTATGCCCCTGAGCTATCTCCCCAGGCCTAAATTTTTTCTCTGAATGAATATTTTGATTTTTGTTTTCTGTCTCTCACTGTCATTGTGATTACAAATAAGATACCGGAATTTAATAAGAATATAATATATTGTAAATTGGAAACCAGAGTACTTTATTTGAACTGGGAATTGAACTCATGACCTTGCACTTGACAAGCAGCTGCTGTGCCTCTGAGCTACATCCACAGCCCTTAGACTCCTTATCTCTAAGAGTTGTTCTCATTTTTGTTTACACTTTCTAAAAATTTTGTGTAATCTATCTATCCTAGGGATGAGCACAAGCAATAAATTCAAGATTTTGTCTGCTTCTTTCTTAATTTTTTTTTCCTGATGTTACACTTACCTTGGCATGTTGTGGTGACTGGCTGAAGCTGGAGAATGATCACAGTTGCAGGGCGGGAACAAGCCTAGCCCAAGAACAAAGAGCACCTGAGCAGAGCCACGTGAAGAAGCTGCTCTAGGCCAGAGAACACCAAGTACCTGAGACAATCCAAGAAATGCCTTGCTAGTCACAGGGGCATTGCTTGACATCAACCTGCCAAATCTATAAATAGACATGTTCCCTGTGTGAACAGTTTATTTCTTTATTTTATTTATTTATCTTGTTTAATTTTTTCAGCACCAGGGATTGGACTCAACTTGTACTTTCTAGGCAGATGCTCAGGTGACTGAACTCTCCCCCTGGCCCTTTCTTTTCTCACTTCTGGAGAGACAGAGCCCCACGGGGTCCTAGCTTTCTGTGTGACATCTTCATTGCTTTATTTTCTCCCTTCCCTTCATGGCCCTCACCCTGGGAAGCACAAGCACAAGCCTTATGGTCCACAGCACTGTTGTAGTCAATTTTCCATCATTGTGAACAGAACATGTGAGAAAAAAACAACTTAAATGAGGATTTTTTTTTTTTTTGACTCTTGGTTCCAGAGGTTTTTGCCCATGGTTAGGTGTTCCACTGTCATTGAGCTGCAGGGAGGTAAACATCATAAGGGTACCAGGAACTGGATCTACTCACTCTGTAAGCTAGGAGGCAAAGGAAGCAAGGGTAGGAGCCAGAATGAATGAGTCTTGAGAGTCCCCAGCTGTGTCCTCATGATGTTCACCCTTGAAGTAGCCCCTCTTTTGTTTCCATCACTTGTGAATAACATCATTCAATTATGACTTCATCAGTTGATTAATCTACTGATAATTTTATCATTGTGATCCAGTTACTTCCAAAAGCCCATCAGTAAGCAAGTTTTCAAAGCAGTGATTATTTTGTTACAGTATCACTTCAGATAGAGGAGGGGATTTCCAAGTGGGAGAAATAAAACAATAATGCCAACTCACTCTTTGCACATTTGTCATAAGAGTGACCAGAACACATGCATTTGATGCTTTAATGGATAACATTTTTCTTCACTTAAGCATATGATTCATAGCCTACTTCCAGAACATGTTCAGAACTGCTTTGCATGGGCTTATTTAGGTGGATAGGTAGTTGCTACTATGCTAATAGTTAAATGCATAAATTGAATAATATTAACCAGTTTACTATCCAAACTTTTCCTTAGAGCTTTACAATCCTTCAATAGGGTCCTGAATTCCAAAACAGTTAAATCAGACAGGCTTTGCCAGTGTTGTTGATCAAATAGGAAGATAGACTACTGTACCTTCTCACTTTACTTTCTTCCTAGAATTCTTTCTATAAAATCTAATATATATTTTACTGAGTACTTCTATTTTTGAGATGATTACATATTATTAACTGTTCCCAAAAGGTCTTATACTTTATTGATGCTTTCATCATGGTCACTTGCAGCCACATTGGTTGAAGAAAATACAAACCACACTCAGGTCAGATCCATGCCAGCACAGGTAACAGTGTTCCCAGAAGAGCGCAGTAGAGCTGAGACAAGGAAAAAAAAAGAAAAGCACAAAGATAAATCCAACTCAGGGCTAGTGAGATGGCTCAGCAGTCTAAAATGCCTGCTTAGGCAAGCTTAGGCAACAATGGGGTCCATGGTTTGATCCCCAGTAATATATGCTGCATTAGCCCCACCCTCAGGGCAGGCTGAACGGGCCAAAACAAAACAAAACAAACAAAAAAAGACAACAAAAAAAGATAAAATCAATTCTGAGATTTCCACGGAGATGCACCCCAGCCATAGGCCCCTTTTGAATCTGTAGGTAGGATGGACAGAAGTGGTTCAGAGTACTGAGCCAGCCTGATTTAGGAGCTTTCAAGGAATCTGTGCATTGCAGAACTCAGGCTACTATGTTCCATGTAGTAAAGGAAAGAGTGTTGGCCCTGGGGAGTACCCAAAGGGTACTAGAGAGGGTGGAAGAGAATGATCTCCGAGTCTTCCTAGCTCCACTTCCACATAGAATATTCAGTGAGGTGAATTTGGCTAAGCATTTTGTTATTCATAAATTATGGTTGGCATTAAAAAAACCCACCAAATTATAAAATGTTGGTGATGGGCTAGTTTGCTCAGTGGACTAAGGACCTACCTGACAAGTGCAAGGACCTGGCTTTGATCTCTGGTACTGCATGCCACACAGGCCCTTCCGTCGGCCTTCTAAGCTGACCTTGGAAACCAGTCCTGGTTGCACACTCCAGTAATCCCAGTGCAAGGGAGGTTAAAAACAGGAGGGTCACTGTGTAGCAAGACCCTGTACCAAATATATACTTTTTTAAAAAGATTAATGAATTTGAAATGTTTATACAAAGTTAAATATAACACATAATGTCATAGGAATAGTTATGCCAATCTAATGATACAAGTCCTGACTTCCACTGACCATTTGTTCTGAATATATTCTTGTAAAAAATTGTTTTAGGCAGAATATAATTTATATACCCATTGTGTATAATAGTTTCAGAAAGAGCTATAGAGCAATAAAACCTGAATTAGTAACAAAGTACAATTCTATTAGACACCATAATTTGCTGATCTTAACCACGAATCAATTAAGTCATGAGGTATACCAACAAGGGATTAAGAAGAAATAAGTGAGTTGCATAAGCAAAACATGCTATATGTATTAAATATTTTTAGGTACAACTTATTGCTATTACGATGTTTGAAAATTACTTGAATTTTATCCTTTAATTATTTTGGTTATAAGGGGGAGTAAATAATTATGTTTGATTTTTTTATTTAAAATTTTATTTATTTATTTTGTTAGTATGGGGAGTTGAACTCAGAGCTTCATGTCTATCAGACAGGTACCCTCTCGTGGAGCTATATCCTTGGCTCCCTTTTTATTTATACTTTCTTACAATTATAGATATCACATTATAGCAATTACATTAACATTTGAAATCATATTATAATTTTAGTTATATTACTTAGTTTGATAGGTTTTCTTAAAATTACAAAACAATTATAATTTACCTTATAAATCCAGCTATACCATTTTATCAAATATTAAACTCTGTTCTAATGACTAATGTACACTTTAACTTTTTGTTCTCCTTAAGAATACAAAATGATTCTAATGTACCTGACAGGTGAGTCTTAAAATCAGGTTTCCATGAAATTCTAATTGAACTAATTTTAATGATTCTGATCTAGAATTAACACTGTGCTCATTATAGTCAATAACTTTTTTTAAGTTTCAGGCTTAGACAGTTCATAAAAATAAGCACTTCAATTTTTCTTCACATTTCTTTTTCACTGCTTATGTTCGTACTGCAAATGTTATTAGTTCACTTTGAGGTGAATTATTTCTTTCTCATAAAAAATAAATGTTTTGGCCATTGGACAGTCTTCTTTTCTGGGTACTCTTAGGAAGTACATCAGCTGTGGAACAAAAGAACAAATTAGAAATTATTGTTATTAGAAGATAAACTTGTTCATAATCTTTTTCCACCCTTTAAGATCAAAGCTGGCACCACCAAGAGATAACAACAGAAGTCTTGAGTAGAGACAGTGCAAGGGAAACAGATTCACAAAATCTTAAAATATTTTTATGAGTTACAGGAATTCACAGCTCTGTTGTATCATTTGAGTGAAGATAAGAAAGTGACATTAGAACTTCCTTGTACACCTGTGTGTGATTTTCCCTTTAGGACAGTGTTGCTAAGCTCCAAAACCAACAAAATAATCAAGCACAGGTGTTATAATATATACAAATAGCAGCTTGAGTGCTTTCTTTTACAAAATGCAGAGTTCATGAAACCATTTGCAAAGTTCTGTCAGATAATGTAAGAATAGGAAATAAAAATAATCAGTTTACTATTCTGGAACCATCATTATTACCATGATTTTCTTCTCTTGTTATGTTCACAGATACTTAAAATTATGAGTGGGCACATGGCACCATGGGCGATGTCTGTGAACACAAGTTACTAGAAATTTTTGCAATAGCCTATCCTCAAGCTGTTAGCTCTAACAGTTGTATATTTGTCATTTCAGTATTAATGTTATGTTTCACTCTTAGTAATTCTTATTACCATGGAAATTTTTCCTTTTTTTTTTTATGGAACTGGGGATAGAACTCAGGACCTTGAACTTTTCAGGCAGGCACTTGTGCCTCTGAGCTATCTCCCTGGCCCCTGGAAATTTTTTTCTAATTGATATTTTTATATATGTTAACCTATTCAAATATTATGTGAGCAGTCTGAACTGGACTCATGATTGGAGTTGAATTTTAGGATATTGTTTTGAAAAAAATAATTTAATTAATATTTAATTGATTTTCTGAATATTGTTCAATTGTAATTTTTGTTTTATGATCCATACTGTATCTTTTACCTATAAGCTACTTATAAGACATGACATGATATATAACCTCTTAGTTCATTGGGAATAAAAGTTTATGCTAATATTGTTTAGACAACATATCAGGCCTTTCTCTGAATAATTACTATGAAGACAATAATGTGTATCATATTAATTATTGTAACAATGCTACTACTACCTTATTTTCAAATAATTTCATTGCTATTTTATTTTTTCTCAATAAAATGAATGAAAATATAAAATAACTTAGCATAGCATAACTATATATGCATGTATTTTTTGCTTCTTTAGAGTTCTTAAGTTAGGGCGACTATATGATATGTAGACTTGTGGGTCTGATTAGTTTCGCTTATGGATATAGCCACTAGTTGCATCTACTTACCTCTGAACCTATGAAGGCTTTGTGTTTGTCTTTCTTTATATCTGACTAATACTCCGTTATATAAAAATATCACATATTTTTCTTCCGTTCTTTAGATGATGTGCATTTTGGTTGCTTCCAAGATTTGGCAATGACAAATTGTGCTGCTATAAACTTGGTTGCACATATTTCAATGTGGTATGATGTTTTCAGTTCTTTTGGGAAAATACCCATAATGGGACAACTGGATCTCCAGTCCTTGTATTTTAGAAGTCTCCACACTGAATACCACAGTGGTTGTACCAATCTATATTCCCAAGGGCAGTGGAAAAGGGTTCTTTTTTTTCCCCACAGTCTCCAGCATTTGTTATTAGTTGATTTATTTGTGATAGCCATTCTTTCCAGGGTGTCTTAGTTACTTTTTGCTCATTACTGAGACAAATAACTCACTCAAAATGAAGGAAGGAAAGGTTTATTAGCTCACAGTTACTGGAGATTTCAGTATACGTTTGACTGGCCCAAGGCTGAGTGGAACAGGGCGGAGAGCATCCAGGTCATGGTGGCAGAACAGCAACAATCGCAGCAGAGGCAACAGAACAACCAGGGGAGCAGAGAGCAACAGCACAACAGTGCGACTCTGTCTCTCTGTCTCTCTTTATATTAAATTCAGGCTCTACACCTCAGCCTATCCGCCTTAGGCTACACCCATAATCCCAGAAGTACTCAGATCATAATCCCATGAGTATTAAAACACATAATCCCAGTGACTCATGAGTCAAGTCGCAATCTATAGAAGTCTCTGCCCAATGACTGCATGAGGCTTTGGGGTGACAACTAGACATAAACCATAACATTGGGTAAGATGTTATATGTTTGAGAAAACATTACTTTTCTCAAATGACCAGTGATGTGATGCGCTTTTTCATGTAATTATTTATCTCTTGCATTCCTCTGAGTGTTTTCATCTTAGATACCCTCTTTTGGATTAGATCGATGAATTTTGCCTCCCTCTTTCTTTTTCTAGTTCTTTACATACTCTAGATAGCAGATCATTCTCTATGTGATTATTGCTTAACATTTTTTTCAAAATTTGTAGGTTGCCTTTTCAACCTATTAGTGATTTCTTTTGATGTCCAGAAACTCCTCAGTAAGTGGAGATCATAATTATTGATTCTTTCTATTATTCCCTGGGTAGTTTGATTCTTGTTCATTAACTGTTTGCCTATCCCTATGTCTTTAAGATTTCTACCGACTTTCTCTTGAGGAGATTTATAGTTTCTGTTTTAATATGTAGATCTTTAATCCATTTTGCATTTAGTGTGGTGCATGGTGATAGACCTGGATCTAGTTTTAGTTTTTGGCATGAGGAAAATTTACAGTAGCATTTGTGAAGAGGCTACCTTTTTTCCAGTGAACAGGTTTGCCCTTTATCAAAGGTAAGCTGGTTGAATGCATTTGAACTTGTACCCACAGCATCTTTTAAACAGTTCCATTCATCCTTGCGCCTGTTTTTTCTTTTTTATGACAATATCTTTATAGTAACATTTCAAGTCAGGAATTGTAATGTCTCCTTCCTTGCCATTGATACCCAATATTACCTTTGATATTCTAGCTCTTTTCTGGTTCCAAAGAATTTTTAGGAATGTTTTCTCTAACTATGTAAAGTATGTTTCTGGTATTTTGATAGGGATTGCACCAAATCTGCATAACAATTTTAGAGAGTATAGCTATATTCACAATGTTGATTCTTCCAACCCAGGAGCAGGGAATATTTCTCCACTTTCTGAAATCCTCTTTTATCTATTTTTACAGAGTACTGTAATTTTCATTATATAGGTCCTTTATTTCTTTAGATTAATTTCTAAGTATTTGATTTTTTTGAATGCTATTGTGAAGGGCATTATTTTTCTAATTTCTGTCTCATTGTCTTTGTTATCTGTGTAGTAATGCTATCGACTTTTTGAATATGGACTTTGTAACCTGCTGTGCTACTGAATTTGCTTATCAATTAAAGTAGCTTGTGTGTGTGTGTGTGTGTGTGTGTGTGTGTGGTACTAATTTTTGAACTCAGGACCTTATGTTTGTCAGGCAAAAACTTTAATTCTAGAAGCTTCTTCATGGAGTTTTTTGGGTCTTCTAAGTGGAATATCATGTCATCTATAAATAATGGAAATTTAACTTCTTAACCTATTCTTATTCCCTTCATTTTTTTTCTCTTGATTAATCACTCTAGCTAATGTTCCCAGAACTGCATTGAATAGGAGTGGTGATCGAGGACATCCTGGTCTTGTACTGTATTGGAGAGCAAAAGATTTCAAGTTTTTCGCATTTAGAATTGTGTTGGCTATTGGATTCTCATAGATGTCTTTAATCAGATTCAGGTAGAGGTCATCTATTCCAATTTTCTGTAGGACTTTGATCATGAATGAGTGCTGCAGTTTGTCTTTTATGCATCAATCGAGATGATCATGTGGTATTTGATTTTGGCTTTATTGATACACTATATTACATTTATAGATTTGCATATGTTGAACCGTCCTTGAATTTTTGAGATGGATCCTAACTGGTCGTGGTATGTAATCTTATTAATGATTTGCTGTATTTTATTTTCTCAGATTTTATTGAGAATTGTTTCATTTATGTTCATGAGGGAGACTGGCCTATAGTTCACTTTTTGGGTTGAATATTTCTCAGGATTTAGTATTAGTATAATATTTTCCTCCAAGAATGCTTTATGGAGTATTGCTTCCTTTTCAATTTCATTGAAGTATTTTCAGAACATTGGGATCAATTCGTCTCTAAATTTCATGTAGAAATCAGTAATGAATCCATCCAGAGCTGGGCTTTTCTTTGCTGATAATTTTTTTATTATATTTTGAATTTCACTGACTGACATTTGTTACTCTAGGTTTCTATATCTTATCTAGAAATTTGTCTTTTTCTTCTTTTAATCCAACATTGTAAGCATAAATATTTTCAAAGTAGGTATTGATGATATTCTGAATTTCCACAGGCTCAATATTTGTAGTTTGAAATGTGTTATGGAAATTACTTTGAAACATTTTAGAAACATTTTGTTTCTTCTAATTTGCATTTCATTTCCCCTTATGCATTTTGAAATAATAAGCAGAGTAAACAATATGTAACTTGAGGCATAAAATCTGAAGTAATGTGAAAATGCAAGTAAAAAGTCCCTGATTCTTGAATTTTTATATATGCAATAAAATACTAATGCTCAAGTAATAGAGAACACCAAATCTTTATTCTATCTGATGATTTTCTTCTCTCATAGTTTTGCTTGCATAAAGATGAACTTTATTTGAAATCTGAAACCTTTTGGTATTTTTTAAAATTTAATTAGCATATTTTATTTATGCAATATTTGAACGTGGTTATTACTTAAAATTTGCATAAAGTTTGCACAGAGAAAATACATAACACATAGACAAACGTAAAAGTCATATTAAAACGATGACTGACGCTTGGTAATATAAGCTTGTTTCGTATAATCAGAGCTTATGTTCACCCTAAAGGAATGTAATAAATAAGATAACATTATTTTATAGATTTAATTTTATTTTAAGAAGTAAAAATAGCAGAAACAAAGATAGAAAAATCAATGAAAAGTAAGAATACAAGCCAGGCATGGTGGAGCACACTTGTAATCCCAGCACTTGGGAGGCTGAGGCAGGAGGATCGGTGAGAGTTCTAGACAAGCCTGGCCTACCAAAGTGAGCTCAAGCCAGCCTGAACTGCAGAGTGAGACCCTGTTTCAAAAAGACAAAAAAAAATGTAAGAATACATATAGTACAGGATTTCAAAAAAAGAAAAATTTAACAATGGTTGCATTACATATTTTCATCATCAAGTCTGTTTAGATCAACAGACATAGGTATGTAAGAAAGATCAAACAATTACACATCATCAGTTTCAATAAACATTAATTTTTTAACCCTTTAAAAAACATTTCTTATTGAGGTACTCTTCTAGAAAAAATTATAAGAGTTGAGAATGCAGAAAACAGATGCTCTTGAGGTTGATTCCTCATACCGCCCAAAATGTATTTATTTATTAATTAATTTATTTGTTTGTTTATTTCTTTGCTTCTTCTTTTGAGTCCTTACACTAGGGAGACTATAAGATATTTGCATATGTACATCTGGTTTATTTCACTTATGTGTATACGTTCAAGATACATCCATTTATATATGAAGTCTTCCAGTTTACCATTCCTTATTGCTAATATTCCATTTTATTAAAACACTACATCTTTTTCAACCATTCTTCAAATGATGGGCATTTTGGCTGTTTCCAGGATTTGGCTATCACAACTTGTGCTGCTATAAACATAGGTGCATAGATAACACTATAGTATTGTTTTCAGTTTTTCTGGAAAATTTCCCAGTAGAAGGATTGCTGGATTGAGGGATATCCAGTTCTAGTTTTTTAAGGAGTGTCCACACTGCTTTCGATAGTGATTGCACCACTCTGCATTCCCACTAACAGTTGAGAAGGGTTCCTTTTTCCCCACAGCCTGTTCAACATTTGGTGTTGGTTGATTTCTTTAAGGTAGCCATTCTTTCTGGGGCGAGATGGTATCTGAGTTTTGTTTTGATTTGCATTTCACAAATGACTAGCAATGTGGAGCATTTCTTCATGTACTTATAAGCTTGTTGAATTTCTTTCTTTGAGAAGTGTGTTCATCTCAGATGCCCATTTCAAGATTGGATCTTTGAATTTTGGGGCCCTAATGGTCTTTAGTTTTTTATAAATTCTAGATAGAAGGCCTTTGTCTGCATATTTATTAGTTGAAATCTTTTCAAAACTTGGGGGTTGTCTTTTCACTGTTTGTAATTTCTTTTGACATGAAAAAAAAATCTCAGCAAAGGAGGTCCCATTTATTGATTCTGTCAAGTATTAAATGTGTATTTTGATTTTTATTAATGAACTCTTTGTCTACCCAAATGTCTTCAAGATTTCCTCTAACTTTCTCCTATGGGAGATTTAGGTTTGGCTTTTAATATTTAGATCTTTATTCTATTTTGACTTTAGTTTAGTGCATGGTGATAGACCTGGGTTACCTTTTAATCTTTGATATGTGGAGAGCAAGTTTTTCCAGCACTGTTTGTTATAGAGGCTATCTTTCTTCCAGTAAACATGTTTGGCCCCTTTGTCAAAAATAAGATGGCTGGGTGTGTTTATGTTTACTTCTACATCTTCTCATCTATTCCATTGGTCCTCAGGTCTATTGTTCTGCCAATACCATGCTGATTTTTCCATAGTAGCTCTGACGTGTAATTTTAGTTGAGAAATTCTAATGCTTCCTGCCTTTCCTTTGTTGCCCAGAATTGTCTTTGCAATTTTGGGTCTTTTTTGGTTCCAAGTAACTTTTAGGAATGACTTCTCCAGTTCAGTGAGATATGTTGATGGTATTTTGATAGGAATTGCTTTAAATATGTATAACAGTTTAGGGAGTATGAACATCTTCACAATGTTGGTTCTTCCTATCCAGTAGCAAGGAATATCTTTCCATTTTCTGAAATCTTCTAGGATCTCTTTTTTTTCAGATTACTGTAGTTTTCGTTGAAAAGCTTTTTTACTTCTTTAGTTAGGTTCATTCCTAAATATTTCATTTTCTTTGGTGCTATTGTAAAAGATACTGTTTCTCTAATTTCTCTGTCAGTGTGTTTGTAATCTGTGTACAGGAATGACATTGACTTTTGTGTGTTGACTTTGTAACCTGCTATGCTATTGAATTTAATTCTAGTAGCTTCTTGGTGGAGGTTTCATACTCTTCCAAATCAATTATCATGTTATCTGCAAATGGTGATAATTTAACTTCTTCTTTACCTATTCTTATTCCTTTTATTTCTTTCTCTTGTCTAATGGCTATAGCTAATGTTTCCAGAACTACAGCCAATAGGAGTGGTGATACAGGACATCCTTGTCTGGTACCAGATTTGAGAGTAAAAATCTTCAATATTTCCCCACTTTCAACCATTGGATTGTCATACATGGCTTTTACCAACTTCAGGTAGAGGCCCTCTATTCCAATTTTCTATAGGACTCTGAACATGAATGACTATTGGACTTTGTGAAATGTATTTTCTGCCTCAATTCAGACAATGACGTGAATTTTGACTCTTGCCCTATTGATATAGTGTACCACATTTATAGATTTGTGTATATTGAATCATCCTTACATCCCTGGGATGAATCCTACCTGGTCGTGGTATATAATCTTCTTGATTATTTGCTGTATTCTAGTAGCAAGGATTTTATTGAGAATTTGCATCTGTGTTCATGAAAGAAATTGGCCTGTAGTTCTCTTTTTCAGTTGTGTCTCTTTCTGGTTTTGTTGTCAGTGTAACACTTGCTTCTAGGAATGATTTTGGGAGGACTGTTTCCTTTTCAATTTGATTGAAAAGTTTGAGAAGTATTGGGCTTATGTCTTATATAAATTTCTTATAGAATTCAGTGGTGAATCCATCAGGCCCTGGATTTTCTTTGTGAGTAGGCTTTTTATTGCATTTTGTATTTCATTGGCTATTATTGGGTTGTGGAGAGTTCTAATATGGTCTTGATTCAGTTTTGGTAATTTATTCTTTTCTAGGAATCTGTCCATGTCTTCTGTGTCTTCAATCGGTGAGAGTAAAGATTCTCAAAGTAGCTATTTATGATTCTCTGAATCTCTGTTGGGTCTGTAGTAATTTCACCCTTTTTGTTCCTTATTGCTTGAATTTGAGTCCTTTCTTTCCTCTTTTTTGACGAGGTTAGCTAGAGGCTTATCAATTTTATTTAATCTTTCAAAGAACCAGCTTTTTGATTCATTAATTCTTTGTATTGTTTTCTTTGTGTCAATTGAATTGATTTCTGCTTTAATCTTTATAATTTCCTCCCGCCTTTGTGCTTTGGATTTCGTTTGTTCTTCCGTTTCTAGTCTGTTTAGGTGCTTCATTAGAGTATTTATTTGTTCCCATTCTGTCTTCTTAAAATGTGAGTTCAGGGCTATTATTTTTCCTCTAAGAAGCGTTTTCATTGCATCTTATAAATTCTGGCAAGTTGTGTTTGAATTTTCATTAAATTGTAAATATTGTTTAATTTCATCTGTTACCCACTGGGTGCTGAGAAGCGTCTTGTTTAATTTCATGTATTTTTGGGATTCTTGTGACTTTTTTGGTCATTTATTTCAAATATCATTGCACTGTGGTCAGATAGTATGCATGGGATAATTGCTGTTTTCTTGCATGACTTAAGCATGACTTATGGACTAATATGTGGTCTATTTTAGAAAATGTCCCATGTGCAACTGAGAAATGTGTGTCTTCTGAAGTGGATGGGTCGAACACTCTGTGTATGTCCACTAAATCAAGTTGCCCCAGGTTCTGGTTCAGATCTGCTACTTCTTTACTAATTTTTTGTCTACTTGACCTATCTTTTTGGGATAAAGGCAGATTAAAGTCTCCTGTTAAGATTGTGGTATTGGATATGAGATTTTCATGTCCGTTAAGATTTGTCTTATATAATTTGGTGCTCCCATTTTAGATACATTCATATTTCTGAGTGTCACTTCTTTGTCTTGAAGTTTTCCCCTAACCAGTATGTAGTGGACTTTTTTATTTCGTTTGACCAAACTTGGTTTGAAGTTTAGAGTGTCTGCAAACAATATTGCTACTCCTGATTTTTTCTGAGGTGCTGGGGCCTGTAGTATTGTTTTCCACTGTTTAACTTTTAGCCTATGAGTTTCTTTGTGAGTTAAGTGTGTTTCTTGTATACAGCATATGGTTGGATTTTGGTTCCTTATCCACTCTGCCAGTCCACTTCTTTTAATTGGAGAATTGAGTCCATTTACATTGATGATTATAATTGAAATGTATTGCCTTATGATTGATATGAGTTTCAATTACTACTATTTATCTCTTTTTCTCTTGTGTTTAATTGGTTGCCCTATATGGTGGGTTCTTTCTGTTCTCATTTTTTGAGTTTGGGTAGCTTTGGTCTCTCTCTAATTTTTTTTTTTAATATACATTGTAGGGTTGGTTTTGACGTCATGAAATTCTTTAGTTGTTCCTTATCATGGAAGTATTTCATTTCTCCCTCAGACTTGAAGGAGGGTTTTGCTGTGTAAACCAGTCTGGTTTGGAATTTGTTTTCGTGGAGGACTTGAAGCATTTTGCTACATGTTCTTCTTGACTTTATGGTTTGTGAAGAAAAATGTACCATTATTCTGATGGGTTTTCCTTTAAATGTGATCTGTTTCTTTTCTCTAGCAGCTTTTAGTATATTATTCTTTTGCTGGATTTTTGGGATCTTGAGTATTATATGTTTGCATTTGTTTTTAGTCGGGTTGATGTTATTGGGTCTTCTGTATGCTTCATTTACCTGAACATCCAATTGTTTTCTCAAATTTGGTAAGATATTTGCTATTCTGCTCATGTTCTTTTTATATCATTTTTGTTGACTGTTTATTAATGATTCCTGTTAATCTCACGTTGTTCATTTTTGCATCATCTTGCCGATGTTGAATTATTTTTCCTATATCCTGGTTGTTTTTAGAGTATCCTGTCTGACCTTACCACTAGCTGTGAGTGTGCCTACAAGATATGAGACTCTATTGTCACTTGTTTTCATATGGTTTTCTGTTGGGCTGGAGGAAGTCTCACATGGCAAGCCTGGTGCTGGATTGAAGATAAAATTATGAATACGTGAATTTTTTTCTTTTAAAATATTAGAGATTTCTATTCTAATCTTTATATTAAAAGTCTTGCTTTCTGCTTAGGCAATGGCAGGGAACAAGGTTCGATCCCCCTCACCACATGCTTCACCAGCCCCACACCCATGGACAGCTGAGGTGGGTAATAATACTAATAATAATAATAGTAATAATAATTGTAATAATAATGTTTTGCTTTCTAACATCTCAATATTTGTATAGACATTTAAAAAAGAACATTTACTTTTAATAACAAATGTCCTTGTAAAGAAAGGTCCTTGAAACTGGTATTTTCATTGATTTTTGTGCTTTTATTTTTGTTTTTATTATCACTGGAGATTAGATTTAGGGTCTTGTGCTTTCTAGTCAGGCACTTAGGTTGCTATGCAATCTCTCCAGCCCTGAAGCTTGCATTTTGGCCACAGCTATAATCCTAAGACTCTGAAGGCTATGACAGAACAGTCATTAATTTGAGCCCTATGTGGGAATTATAGCAATTTAGCAAACTGTGCTCAAATATAACATAGAGAGCTAGAAATTCTGCTTAGTTAAAGACTTTGTTTTGTTTATGTGTTCTATACAGGATCTCATGACACAGCTTGAACTCAGTGATCCTCCTGTTTTCAGCCTTTCCAGTGCTGGGATTACAGGTATGCACCACCACATCTGCACTGGGTTGCTAGCTTAGTGTACCCAGGAGTGGGCTAACATGACATGTTGTGCTGAAGGTCAAATCCTCATCCGTTCACTTGTCTGAGCAGGCGCTTTGTCAACTGAGCTGTTGTGCTGGACCTAAAGAGCTTACTTTAAATCTCCAGTGTGGCACAGAGCATTATCTTGATATCACTTACTATTGGCAAGTTTATAATGTAAAATTTTCAGTTGTCATTTTTTGACACTAACTGGTAAGATTTACTGTGTTGGAAATCATAACATTGAAGACAACTATATGCAACAATATAGAACTTTTAATTGATAAACACTATTCCTGAAGAATTTCTCAAGTATAATAGTGTTGTCTCCTTATTGTTATTTTTGATAAAAACAAATATAGGTAATGCCAGTTTGTTTTATAACTACCTGTGTCTTTGCACTGATGGACTTTAAAATTTTTATGGAGTTTATATAATGAAATAATGTTTTGTAAGAATGAGATGATATGTGTTATAAATAATCTTGATAATAATTTTGCTGAAATACAAGGCTCCTGGAGTCCTGGATTGTAAAGACACTAGCCTCGCCAATGGCTGACATGTGGCCCGATCCTCTCTGGCTCCTTCCAACTTCTTCTACCTTCCTGCCACCACCAGTGGAGCAGCATGCCTGTGACAGCCTGTTTCTGAGCCGGACAACCATGGGCCACATTTCTTGAACTATGAGATAAGATACAACTTCCCCTTGAAATATCAAATTAATATTTGAAAATGAATATTTTCTACACTAATATCTTCATGTGACTGAAAATATTATTTCATTTATCTAATTTGAACTATTAAATTTAATAAGCATGAATAGCTTGGAATATTGCTATTAACTCATTCTTGAAAAAATAAATTTAATTTAATTAGTTAAAAATTTTAGATTAAATCTTAAAACTTTTATTAAGTAGTTAATTATGGATATTTTGGTTGAGTCAAAATTACTCCATAACTAAATAGTGTTAAAAACAGAACAACTCTAATACATTCTGCAAGTCAGAAGTTTAGACAGGGAAGAGCACAAATTGTTTGCCACTCATACATGACCTTTCAAGACTTGATTATTGACATGAAGCTAAAGATGGAGACCACAGGAAGTTCTATTTCTGCATAAAACTAGTTGTTGATGGTCATTGTAAGTTTTGACTCTGTTACATCCTACCTGGACCTCAATACACCATTTCTCTGTATTGGAGTTTTTTCTGGAGTAGTGACTATAGGTAAGTTCTAAACACAAATACACAAAGAGAAGAACAGATGTTAAAGTAGAAATTCTATTATCACAAGCTAAGTTCTGTGATACCACAAGATGTCGCTTATTTTCCTGTCACAAGGTCCTTTTCAAGTTCAATAAGAAAGAAAACATAACCTTTTTGAATAAGACATCTCAACTTTCTGTAAAAGTACCCAGATATATTTCTGTGAATAATTTCTAAGATAATTTCACAAATTTACCTCTTTGTTAAGATAATGGACTCTCTCTCCTGTATGCTATAGTTTTCACCTCTCCCTGGAGCACTCTGAATGGCTCATTTGGACACCTTAGATGCCGTCTGCAAGTTAGGCATCTCATTATCCCCATCAAACTCATTAAATACTGTTTTCCTCATTGTGAGGACCTAGAAACTGAATGGCAAGTTATCTGAATTGACACATTCTGTATGCAGTGGTGGAACCAGAATGTGGTACTTACCTCAATCTTTTCTTCTTCAAAAGTGAAAAAAAAATAATTTAGAACATAGAAGACCCTAGGTCATAGAAATTCCAAAATACAAAGAATCGGGGTCTATCTAACAAATGTCAGGTCAGGTGCAGACAAATTAATGGTGACTCTGGACTCCACTCTCTAGGCTCTTGGTCTACCAGCAGTCATTCTTCTGTGACTTTAAGTTAAAAAGTTGATACTTGCACCTACATTTTCATCCGAACCTGTTACTTGCCATTTGAAGTAAATGAAGATGGTGAAGTGCCTACTTCACTGTACTCTGCTAAAATTATTTAAGAATTACGTAAACAGTCCCATTCTAGAATTCTTGCAAACAATCTCATAGTTCTGCCCACAATAGTTTCTTAGCCTTTTCTTGATTTGGACCTACTGAAAAGGCTGCCAATGATAAACTAATTGATTGTCAAAACTAATACATATTTGCACACTCTATATTTAACAAATCTGTATACTTTCTCTTATATTGTACTTTCTGGAGTTTCTTTTATATATTCACTTATATATTGCATGGTTTCACTATTCAATAAGTATCAACAATAGAGACAGCTTTCCTAACTGCTATTGTTATTGATAATGGCATTTATTTTATTGTCTAATATTCGTTTCACTGCAGTCTAAATTTGTATATCTAATGCAAAAGGAATACGTTTGAGTCCCAGAAATATTTTCTTCATTTTCATTTTTAAGAGCCCCTGAAAGTCTCCTCAGGTGCTGTTTCCTCGCACCCAATGATCTACTCAGATCCACAATGTGCACAAAGCCTTTGGAACACTCTCTTCTTTTCTTATGACATTGACCACTTTGGAAACCAAAATTTATTTTAATTTTCTCACCACATAATGTATTTCCATTAATATCATTAAAGTTCTGGCATTCAGTCCTCACTCCATAGTATTACATAATAGTTCTTTATTTAATAATTATATGTACTGGTATTTAAGAAAAGGCACCGCAGGACTAGCTTTCTATGTAAGATACATCTAAGATACATGGACTTTAGAAGGACAAAATGAAAGCTAGAAGTGACAAAGTAGTAGTCATGTTCATCTGCTGTCTGTGGCAGATATAAGATGTAAACAAAGGAAGGTTGTTTTTAGGAAAACATGATTCAAAATATTTCTTTGATGGCTTTTTGAAAATTATGATATACCACAATGATAGATGTCACAGTGCAATTTTGAAAAATCAGCACCATGTACAAAAGGTCATATAAGTACATTATTTCAGTGATATATTATAGCAAAATGGATAGGACTGTGACTAGAATTTTAATCCATTGTTCTGAAATATCACATTTATAACAACAAAAAGGCTGAAGCCTTATTAATCTCAATGAATATTGTTAATCACTGAATTATGTCACTCACTGCAGAATACAATAATGTCATTTGTATATATGCAGCTAGTAAAAATTTTTGAAGCAGATGTTCTAAAATATATCACAATCACCATAATTTTGGAAAATAGGGTGGCTCAATTAACATACTGGGCAAAGTAAAGCTTTAGTTCTAAGTTTTCCATACTAGGTTCAAAGTTTTTTATTTCTGTGATTTTAGCCTTCCAGAGTGCTGGAATTATAGGTATGTGCCTACACATACACCTTAACATTCTTTTTTTAATTTTTAAATTACTTTTAATAAGAAATAACATGAGACAGTTTCAAAACACATTAGTAGGACAGCCACGATAATCAATACAATGCATATTGTTGTCTTCATAGTAGTTTTTCAGAGTACAAGATGCAGACATAACTATTCTAAACACTATTTGTATAAATATTTCTTCTCATTGAACTAACAGAAAGTAGTTGTACACATATTCCAATATGCCATACTAGTAGTGGGTTATTGACAAGACTGACAATGTTGGAAGCTGTTGACTTGAGCCTTTTACAGCTCAGCATACTAATCTGGCTTTATTTTTCATTCCTTGTGGCTATACTTTTCTTCTGGGTGGTTAAGTCGAAGTTAAAGCAAGACATATGTAACAAAACATGTAATTTTTGTATCGGACAAGTCAGTCAAATCCCCTCAGGATTTACCTTGAAATCATATACATCATTTTTTAGAGCTGTTGTCATTGTCAGCCATTTGAATGAGTCATGGCCATTGCTTGACCAGTTTGCTCTCTCTGAAGGCCTGAGAGAATGTTTTCTCTATAGATGACTCTCCTTAGGTACACTGTATATCTTCAATCCCTTTCTTCTGTAACCCCATTATCTCCTTGAACAGAAAATCTGGGAAAACACTGAGTTATAGGATGTTATAACACAGGTTCTCTTATGTCCTGAGTCTTCATTGACCTGGAAGGGTTAAGGCAAAAATAATGACTATCCTTGTAGCCCTTCTATTTCTCTAAAAATTTTTTTGCAAACTGAAGTTCTTAACTCTCCAGAAGAGAATCTTAGTAATCCTATTATTCTATAACATAAGTATTTGAGCTTAACATCACTGTCTTTCTGAATATTAAATACCTTAGACTTAACATGGAACCAGTATTATCCATTAATCATTGATATTCTAATAAATCCCCATAGAATGTGATTTTAAAAACTGCTACAATTTTGTATTTGCTTAGATTTCTAAATTTCTATGTAAAAGTGTGTAACGCCTCAGCATTCTTGTTGTATGTAAAAATAGACAAATATGCAGGAGTATGTCAGGAATTGATACTGGGAAAGTCTGTTTAAAAATCAATGTTTTGTCAGCATAACCTAAAATACATAAATTACTATATATTTAAGGTTAAAAAGAAAAGTGCAACACAATAAGAATGAGATAAATATAATATTTTATTAAAATAGGATGATAAGAGGAATTATGAACATTATAGTACAGGAAACTCTGGAATCATAGATTCAGCAGTTAACATTTATGCTAAATTTAATTGGAAAATAATACCTTGTGGAATTATTGTTGTTAAACAGTACCATTGCTATTTTCTCTATTCTTGTCCTCCTCTTTGTAGGCAAAAGTGAAAAATTTACTAGTTAGTGGGGTAAAATTATTATTTTCTAACAGTAATTAGTTATTGGACAAAAATCTCTGCATAAAGGAGTTATTTTTTTAGAATTCCATATCTTGAAATTTTAGTGTTTTTAGTCACTTGATCTTAAGTTTAATTGTGTGTGTGTCTATGAATGTGGAAGTAATTGAGCAAAAAGCAGTTATGGAAGCAATTATTAAAACTATTTTCTATTAGCTAATTTCATACACCATGAGATGAAGATGTCTTCATCTCTTTCAAGTACAGAGCTAGTGCTTAGAACACAATTCTGGAAAATATGGCAATAATCTCTGTCTCAGAATGAATGCAATGGCATGGAGCTTAATGTGATAACGAAATTCAAATTGTTTTCATAGCCATTATCTACACATAATTACTCTGTTAATTATAGCTTTTTGTCACACAGTATCGTATAATTCCAAGTTCTTGACAAGCATCCTCCTAAATTTCATTTCTAATATCAATATATAAAAAATCTCACAGTAATATATGTGATAACACTCTCAGTATGTTTCTTAAATTTGTTTTCCTCCACCTTCTCAGAAAATTTCTTTCTTATTCTATACCTAATAAAATTATTTCTTCTTTAGTGGAAATCATCAGCTTTGACTTCATATATAGTGAGATTTTGATAAGTGTTGATATAGGAGAACTGACTCTACATGGCAAAGTGTTTAGCAGCTTTAGCAGAAAATTCACTCTAGAATTGTCATACCAAAAATATTTCCATGTCCTGTCAAATATTCCCTGAGAAAAAATTCACTACAAGCTGAGAACTATATCTATAAAAATATATGTTTATTTTTCTATTTAAAACAATACAGCACTGGATAGGGGGCTCAGTGATCTAAGCTCCTGCTTGACAAGCATAAAGTTCCAAGTTCAATCCCCAGTAGTACATGCAGTGCTGGACCCAGAATTCTGAAATCACCATGCACACCACCAGAACCAAGAGTGGTAGCACAAACCTGTAATCCCAGTGTTGAGGAGGCTGAAATAGGAGGATCAATATGAGTGTGGAGTGTATAGTGAGAATTCATATCAAATAAATAAATAAATAAATAAATGCTTTTAAAAATTAATAAAAGTCATATGACTTAGAAATTTAAAAAGAGATATTTTCTGACAGCAGTGGTGTGAAACATAAATACATAATTATAGTTTTCTTATTAAATGTTAAACAAACCAGAAATTAAAACACAAAGTTGTAGAAAATATGAACAACATTAATAAGCATCATGATTAAATCCACCTAAAACTAAAACAATCCACATTTACTTCAAGTAAATGTAGAATATTCATCAAGCTATTCTTTGCCCATAAAATTTATCTTAGCAGATACTAAATAACTGAATTCATAACTAATAGGTGTCATCGTCTGTAACAAATTTAGATACCATAGTAAACAATGTAATAAAAGCTTAGAAAGTAAAATAAGATCCATGAATTCTGAAATAAATGTGTCAAGGAAATAAGGAATTTGTTTTGTATATTAAACTATCAGTTTACATTTGTATTGTGCCTATCAAATGAAACAAATAAAGTTAACAAAAGATTGTCACATTAACAATAATAGTCTTTCATCAGTTTCAGTAACATATGTTAGTTTTATATTTCTTTCCTCTTCTTTGATTAGCTCCTCTCACTGTAGGAGGCCACTTCAGTAGAAAAATTGTTATTCTTAGTAATATGTTCCAGAACAGTCTTGATAACTTTACAAAAAACACTGCTATAGGACGTGGGCTATTAGACAGGAGCAATACAGCAGTTATCATAACTCCAATTAGTGAAATAATTCATTTTAGAGGTAGTTTCCAGTTTTTTTTATTTGAAAGGTGTCTTTTTTGTACTATACATACTTCGAAGGTAAATTTCATTTTATATATTTGTCAGTGACTAAAATATGTAGAACTATTTTATTTTTATTTATTTATTTATTTTTGTGGGAGCAGGGTTCAAACTCATGACCTTGCACATACCGGGCAGGTATTTGTTCCACAGAGCTATCTCCCCAGCCCCATCTTAATTTTAACATTTTAAGATGTATGCAAAGTACTGAACAAAATGGACAAACTTAATAGAAATTGTGCTAAGAAGCTTACAAAGATGTCCTTTAGTGATGCTTACCTCCTGATATTCATACAATTATGTCATCCTTTCTCTTGGGTCTGTCTGCTAAATATTTATTTCTAATAGACAATTGCAGTGGTGTTGATATACAACATGCAGGATTAGTTTAGGAAGGATGGTGGGCTCTATTTATTCTTACCATACCTGAAAGCATTGCTTTCTCAACTTGCGTTTTTCATGAAGTGAGTTGCCAGGCTGCACAGACCCACTGAGTGGGAAAGGCCTAGTTGGGCAGCTCAGTCCATCAAACAACCAGGAACATAATGCTGCTAACATTTTTGTCCTATGACATTGAGATTCCTGTCATTTGGCCAGTATTTTCATTGTAGCCAGGGTAAAATTCTGAAATAAACAATGCAGTTAAGCAATGCCAAGATACTTGACCACAGAATGTATAATACAGTGCATATTTATCTTTCAAGACTTTTAGCTTTTGATGATCTTCTTTAGGTAAATTATAAACAGCATGCAATATGACATGTTAAATGCCATGCTAAGCTGCATTCTACTGTCTAGCATAAAATAATCTCTCAAATAAGAAAGAATTTCACCATGAAATACAGAATCACTTTAAATTTTATTTCTTTAGGAATCCTTTTCTCACATAGCTCATATATCAATTTTTAGTATGTCACTGAGACAAAATATCTGAGATGATCAGCCTACAGAAAAATAAATATTTGGAGGGGCTGGGGAGACAGCTCTGTGGCACAAGTGCCTGCCTGACAAGTGCAAGGTTGTGAGTACAAACCCCAGTCCCACCAAAGTAAATAAATAAATAAATAAATAAATAAATATTTGGTTTGGCATGTAGTTCTGAGATTTTAGCCCACATGCCCTTATCCTGTTACTTTGGGCCTGGAAGGCAGGAAAGGGAAGGAAGAAGGAGCCCTGTTGACCTCAAGAAATCCTGTAAACAGAGAAAGAGAGAGGTAAGGGCCAGGGTCCCAGTGACATCTTACCCTGTAGAACCACAGTTCTGATGATGTAACAGCCATCAGCTAGCTAACAGTTACTGAGCTAGTTCCCAAAGTTCCTACCACAGTCTGGTAGCTCCAGGAACCAAGCTTTCATTGCCTGGAGCACTGGAGGACATTCAGGATCTAAACTGTAGCTCTTCATGTTTAAGGAATAAAATTAGGTTTATTTCATCTTATTAAAAAATCTACATAATCGAAGTTTTAACTGAAGTATTCACATTGTTCACATCTCTGGTAGAACTTTCCAGAACTAAGAACTAAAACTTGGCTTTTTAAAAGACAAAACAGCTCTCTAAGGCTGGGTGAGTGTTACACTTGAAGCTGCCCTTGAGCTTTTCTGACACAATGAATTCACACCCATGTGGCCATTATTGTATCCTAGTTGTACAAATGGCCATCATACTTCAGTGTACATGAACCACATTTATAACTGAAGATTATTAAATGTATTTTAAGAAAGACAATTTAAGTATGTATAGTCCAAAATGGACCTGTTTAATTCTAAGTTTTATATTTTTTCTAACATATTTTTGATCAATTTCTTTTATTTTTTAAAAGACCACAAATTAGAATTAAAAGAGAAAAAAGTGCAAGTGATACGATACATATTTTCACTTAACAAAGTACTATGGATTTCACAGTATTTTTTGTAATACAGTATTGTCTTCTAATCAGTTAGAAAAATTGCCAAATATACGCATGGAAAATTGGAAGAAGAAAGAAATGCATAAGAAATTAAGAAGAGGAAAAGTACAATCATTTGAAAAAAGTAGACAAAGCAAATTAAGCATTAACTGATTTTTTTTCCATAGATCAATGGAAATACACAGTACAGTTGTCCAGTCCATCCTGCTTACATACATAGATAAATCTCTTTCTCTACTCCCTATCCTGTCTGTCTCCTCAACTCAATAACTCTTTTGAATAAGTTCACTCCATTTTCCAGTATCTATTGCAACCTTTAAATTCCACTTTTTTCTTCAAGGTTGTCGCACTGACACAATATGATACTTGCATATGCAAGTCTGGTTTATTTCGCTTAAGATGTGACATTTTAACTCATTGGATTATTTTTCAGTTACAAAGCTGGTAAATAGATGCAACTAGAGAAAAACTCTGATGAATTCATTTTATTGATACAACTACCACTTTGAAAGGTAATTCACCGGTTAGCAATTTTAGTTTCCTTTTAATTAACTTATTTTATGCCTAGCATATTTCCTATACAGTAACCCAAAGAAGTCACATAACAAAATATGCATTATTCTGGAAGCAATTCTTAACCAATGCTATTTTTTTTTAATTTCATTTAATCAATGAAAATATGTTTTCATTGATTATTTCTGGATTTAATGTTATATTTATTGATTTCATTAAATTTTATTGTCACTGTTGACAGATTTCAATGTGTAGTTGGAGTGATACTTTTCTTAGGAATTTCTTCTGTAAGATGTTAATGCAAATAGAATCTTGGCTATAAGTGCATAAATGGTAAACAAATTCAAAATGTTAGTTTATATCTTAACACATACTTACATTTTTTTTTACTCTGACCTCTATATTTGAATCGATGTAACATTGTAGAATTATTACAAACGAATGTGAGTATGTATACATGCTTGTGTGTGTTTAATTTGGTCTTAACTAGTTCTTCCATTACATTTCTGACATAAATAAATACTTAATAAACACTTATAACAGCTGTTTTTCTTGTGGGTGGTAGCGAGCTCTTAATTAAATATATGCCTCTCTTAATTATTGCTCTGTATAAATTTAGTTTAAATGTACTCAGCCAGCCATAACAAAATTCCATTCTGTCAATGGTTTATGCCACAGAGATTTATTTTCTTGACAGTCCAGTGACTAGAAACCAGGCATTAGGGTGCTGGCATAGTGTATTTTTAACCCCCATATTTCTTGTGTCTATAAACTACTTGTAAAATGCATAAAGTGACTATGTAAAAAATCTAGATTTAGGTGGTTAGTACAAAACTCAAAAATTTTCAGTGCTCTTTTGAATAATTTGGTATATTCATTCTGCTAACCTCTTTAAATAAGGTCTAAAAATAGAAGTTAGCACTGATACTTTTTGAAATGAGTGAAGTAATTGAGGAATTACAAAAGTAGTTCTACTCTAATTTGAATCTTTTTCATCACAGGAATATGCATGTCTCCTGGAGCCTCAAATTAGAGTTTGTGAGCATAAAACCAAATTTCTCAACAGAAAAAAGCTGGTCTGCTCTTCTTTATAAGAAAGTGACATTTGAATGAACTGTCTTTTGTTTCAGCTTGACATAGGACTTTGCAATGCGGTTAGACTGGCCTTGAACCAACTCTGGGGACTAGGTTGGCCTTGAGCATGTGGTGATGCCCCAGCTCTGCCAGCCCAGGCCTGGGGTTGCAGGTGTGCACTGCCATGCTGAGCTGGAAATTATTATTTTTAAAGAATACAATGTTTGGCAAAAATGAAGGTCTTTGTTTAGCATAGCCCAATATTTCACCTGTACATAAAGGAAATCCTATTTTAGGATCTAAAAGATCCTACTTGAATTTCAGACTATAACATATCTTTAAATATAAATAATTATTACCTAGTTTTCAATCTAAAGTTTCAATTTAAAGATCATAAACATCAGACAGCATCTGAACAATAAAAATATGTTGATTAACAGACTTGTGAAAATCAAGACTCAATTAATAAATTTCATTAGTAATATAGAACCATACCTTTGTATGACCATTCTATTTAAAATCTTTAGTTAAGTAAAAAGGAACAAGATCTCTTCTATGTTAAATTTTGAAGAATAACAGATAAGAGGAGAATGCATACACATCTTAAAGAGAAATAAGCAAGTCAATTTCATCATAGTACTTTAGGATTCTCAAAATATCCCATTATATACTTTAGTTTATGTAATATTCTGTTTTGATGTATTTCTTTTAACTCAATCAGTATAGGATCCTACTGTCATGAAGATGGACAAATAATTCCTATATTTCTAAGCTATGAAAACCATTATAAATATTCTTGCTGCTGTAATATATATGAGTACACACTTATTTGTTCAATATTATTTGATAAGGTCACACTCTAATTTTCTCATTTCTTTTTAAGTATATGATCATGTACTCCAATTTCTAATTATTAAAGCAAAGATATAAAATTCATTGTTGTTTCTTAACCTAAAATTATTTTCAACTGAGTTTAGAGATAACTGGCCCCTCAACCTTCTAATTAAATACCCAGGACTTCATGAGTAGAAAAAACTATCTCTGTCAATATATTTAAATATAATTGGGCATGTATGTTCATGCAGACACATGTGTTTTACTTGTGTACTTTTATTGATTTAACTACTCCTGAAAATGTATGATTTATTTCATATTTTCTTAAAGGAATGCATGACAAAAGGAGAATACTGAGAGAATATCAGTGAATATAACCTAATAATGGACATTCATTCCAAAACACAAAGGTGATAGGAAGATTAAATGATTTTCAAATTAAAAGCAATGTGTCTACATACTGTATGTAAAATGTACATAGAATTTGTAATGTGAAGAACATTAAATTTCCACTCTAGAATGTCACTAGTTTAAATTAACTTTGAGTGTAAGAATTTCACTCAGAACTTCATTCTGTTTATTAAAAGAGAGAGAAATCCTGCCTATAAGACAGAATATTATAATACATATATATAAATAAAATTAGTATAAAGTATATAAAAAGTAATGATATTTATTAGTTTTTCAAAATTATAGATTATTGAGAAGGAAGAGAAACAATTGTGCATGTATGATGTGAATCAATAAAATTAAAATTCAGTAAAATTACCTGTAATATTTTTAGAGTTTAATATATACCAATTAGAGATTTATAAGAGAATATCGCCTGTAAACAAAGCAACATATTTTTAAAAATATTCTCAAAGTGGAGGGACTATAATTAATAATCTAGGAAGATGATCACGACCTAATCTGTCCAAAAGCAGTTACTCAAATGCTTTAAGAAATCTAATGCCATTCAAGAGTAGTAGAGGTTTTAAGTATTATACAACTCTATCAAAGTATATACTGACATTAAATTATATCTTTTGTCATATTTTATTGAGCTTCAGAGTCAATATATTTTCTTCTGAATTATCACCATAAAGTGTAGCTCCATTTGTGGTGATTGAACAATCAATAACCCTTTGAACTCTTGTAATACTGTAAAATGTTTTCACTCCTTTTTATCTTTTTCTGAGTGTATACACTTCCCGACCCTCCACTGGCATTAGAAACAGATGAAATCATCATGAGAAAAAGAAAAGAAGCATTTTCATTTTATTGCCAAGTTCTCATGTCAAGTTCCAAAAGGAAAACTTGCAGTGTCAAGACTTTGTTCCAGTTATTTGAAAATTGTCCTGGGTTTTCCAGGATTTTTTCTCTCAGAACCATAAGAAGCACAGAGGGTTGTGGCTGCCAGAGAGAGGATCTGGGCTGTGCCCTTGACCCTGGCTTATCTCATCTCTTTTCAAAGACAAGTATCTTTGGAAAACCTAAGTCACCTTCTTTTCAGTGACAGACTTCTGATTTAAAAAATTTTAAAAGTTTGGGAAAAGAGTTTTAGCGTCACCTTTAGTTTTAACTTAAAATGAGAGGAAATTTGTTTTTCTTGTGTATAATTATTTGATAGTTTTAAGAAAACTCTTAATTTTGGTTGAAAATCAGATGTGGTTCCTAGTTGTATAGCAATGTGTACATAAACAAGTGGGGAAATAAGTCAGTCCCCATTCTTAGGGGTAACACTAATCTTCTGTGAGAAAAAAAAAAAAAAAAAGAAACAACAAAAAAAACCAAGACAGAGACCTCATTATTAACCTCATTGCTACTTCTTTTACATTTCCTTAGGGTGACTGCATCTCTTCTTGCACCCTTAAATGCATAATTATATCCATAGGAATACATTTTTGTCTTAGTTCACACTAATATAAAAATGTGGCCTAAACAACAGAACATATACACAACAGCATTCCTCTAGTTCTGTAAAGTTGAAATCTGCAATTAGGATTACAGAATGTTTGGTCAATAGAGAAAAACATCTTTGGGATTCAGATCGTCAGTATGCCCCATTGCATATTTTCCTCATATGGGGAAACACAGATGCGATATAACATATTACATATCAGACTTATTTATCGTTTAATTCATCTTTTCTACACATCTTATTTTTTCCCATTATATTTTATCTTTAGGACTAAGTATCAGGTTAACTGTATTATGGCTCATTTTTCTTTGTTTGCCCTTAGAAAACGGAGACAAATCCCTTTAAAATCTAGGTGTTGATATCTATAGTACTCTGGTTCCTTAAGAACCAATTGCGAAGAATGTTATAAATTCATATGTGCTTTGCTTTAACGAGTGCATTGCTCATTGAACCACGACTTCCTCTCGAATTAAAATTATTTCCAGCTGGGAATGGTGGTGCACACCTGTAATTCCAGCACTTGGGAGGCTGAGGCAAGAGGATCAGTGCGAGTTCGAGACCAGTCTGGGCTACAAAAATGAGCTTAAGGCCAGCCTGAGCTGCATAGCGAGACCCTGTCTCAAAAAGACAAAAATAAATAAATAAATAAGTACATAAATAAATAAATAAAATTATTTCAGACTTTAGGGTTTCATGTCGTCAAATATAAGTACCCAAAACACGTGAAATCCAGATATAATGTAATTTTCTCCAAAGTACAACTTAAAAGGCATTACTACTGTTACTGGAAAGATGAGTAAAGTTAGTACAAAAACTGTCAGCAACAATTTTAGGAGCCCAAAACGCACACATAAAGCAGTTAGTATGCAGAATGAAACTCTCTTCTGTCGCCTTTCTCTGGATTTCTGCTGCTTAGAAGGTCAGGAGGGCCGGCGGTATAGCTCAGTGGATTAAGCACTTGCTTATGAAAGCGCATGGGCCAGAGTTTGGTTCCTGACTCCACCTTCAGTGCTGGCCCCATGTGCCATGCAGTGTGCCTGTAGCACACTGAGTCTGGGATGGAGTTTGGGCGTGGTGGTGCATGCCTGTAATCCCAGTACTTGGGAGGTACAAGCAGGAGGATCACTATGAGTCAGTAGTGAGACCCTGTACAAAAAACAAACAAACAAAGCAACAACAAAAAAGAAAACTGGGTTCGGGGTTGATGACCCTACACCTGGCCATTTCTGGGAAGAACTGTAATAATCCTTATTTAACAGCATTGAAAAACCATGTTATTAAGAAATCATGCGCAAAAGTGCTGGGATCAATAATGTAACCTAAAATGGAGTTGAATTTTTTTTTTTAAATTCAGGATCTCAGAGGAAAAACAAACTGCTTTACTGCTAATAAAGTAAACTTTACTTTCATGTTGTTTATTCATATATAAGACTTTAGTTAATGCCCTCATGATACTTTCATCATTTGAACAAACTGTTGAAGCAATTATTGGAGCAAATAGCGAAAGCTTTATTAAGCAGTAACCCACACAATCTGTTAAAAATCAAATATGGCTATAACTAAACATGAAATGTATGTGAATTTGGTTTTAAAGTAAATACATTGGAGAACATGAAGTTATTTGTACACATGTCAACATTAAAAACATAAAAAGATACTATCTTATATAGTTAAGCAGAAACATTAACATTTAAAATATTTAGTGCTTGTTTATTGAGAACAAAATCTATTTTATTGAAATCTATTTTATTTATTTATTTATTTATTTATTTATTTATTTGGTACAGTGTTTAGCTATGCAACTCGGGTTTGTAGTGATCCTCCTGTCTCAGCCTCCCCAAAATTTTTCGTATGTGTTTATATTATGAGAAACAAATGATGTAATAAAAAAAATATTTTCTTAAGGCCAAGGAGATAGCTCAGTGGTCTAAGTGCCTTCCTGGCAAGTGCAAGGACATGCATTTGATCTGTTACAGCATTCTGTGTTGCTGTGCTGTCCAGGTGCAGTGGTGTAGGCCTATAATTCCAGCAGCAGAATAGGCAGAAATAATAGCCCTAGAATCTCCTGATGAGTGCCACACTCGAGGCATCCAGTCACTTTCCCAAGGCACTTCAGTGAGCACCAGGATCTGTAGGGGAATGCCTAGGTGGACAATACAGTACCTGCACTTTGTTTTCAGGAAAGAAACAAAACAGGAAAGAACTGGAGAGACCAGCATCAAGTTCAGGTTACAGAGAGAATGTGAGTTCATCTTTAAAGGAGGAACAGTATCTTGTTCTCCATGTAGTAAGAGAGACCCGGACTCTTCAGTCCAGTCTTAGTTATCAGCACAATCATTGTTGATTATCTCAAACTCAATCCCTGCTAAGCATTTTTGTGGAGCTTTCACCTGCTCAAACTGAAGCGACTATGTCAGATGCATTATTTTATTTACATATACTCTACAATTTCCTTTTCAGTCTTGTTTACAAAGAATTGGTGCATGTGACTGGTGTCCTGATGAAAATGCTGCTAAAGCCCTAGCGTTATTTACAGCCGTAGCCCCTGAAACATCGTGGAGGGCAGTCTCACTTCTATGGCTCAGCACCCTTGCTGAGCTAGGAAGCTAATGAGTGTGTTGGGAAGGTCTCAGGAACCTGTGGAGCACAACTGCAAGCCCCTTGGGTCCTCAGTAAGGCTCCCATGAGTGCTCACATTACTCTCCACGTGACTAACAGTATGGTACAGTTATGTCAGGAACAAATAACTTTCTTCTGTAAGCCAATGAATTTTTTAATGGAAGTGAATATTAATTAGGCTAGTTTATTAGTAAAATTATGTACTTAATTGCTAGAAGGAAATTTTCATTTTATTTATTTTGCTTTAGCCAGAAAAGAACTTATCTTAATAGACTTGCATATTTATCTGGGTTTTCCTGGGAGATTTTGCAAGACTGAATGCCTCATATAAATGTGCATACTCTTGGAGGTAGCAGAATTATTATGAAAGTAAGATAGAAACAGCAATCAGTACTTATTTTTCCTTTGAGGACCCAAGTATAGGCAAGCATTTTGTAATCATACCAAACTAAAATTAACATTTAGGTTTTTTTTTTCTAAAAATTATTTGCTATTAGTATGCAAATACATATTGATATTAGGGAAAGAAACTCCTACCTGGAAAGATACTTTGGAATAGGTCACGTTCTCCAAAATCAAAGCATAAATTTGGGAAACAATGGAGGCTAAAAGGAATGAATTTATCAAGTGAAAGAAAGCCTCTGTCCAAGAGAAAGAGAAAAAAAGCGTTCTCAATGAGTTGCCAAACTCTCCCTTCTCTGGGGATTTTGGGGCCAAGCCAGGAAAAGTGGGCATGAGCTGGGACAAAACTATGGTCAAGCGATAAGATTGGGAGTATAATTTCACAGGTAAAATTGGTTAAATTGGGATCAAATGGGAAAGTAAGTGGGATGAATACAGAACATAGGTTTTTTCACGCAGAGTGTTGTTAGTGGCTTGTCCTAGCTTTCTCAACATGATAGAGATGGTATAGAGTATCGATCCCTGATGTCCACCCATAGGGAAAAATGTAGGTACATTTGTTGCATCTTTAGTCTTGAGGTCTGATCCACAGTGAAAGTGTCTCTCTCTTCCACAGTTGCAAGGCTTCTTCTCTTCTGGATTGGCTCCTTCAAGAGCCTAGCCCTGACTGCCTATGTATTTCTATTTAACTTAGTTGCCCTTAATAACAGTACAATGTGTTTTGTGTGTGTGTGAAGTTCCAGTTTTGCTTTATTACAAACAAATGTGCCACAAAACCCAGAGAATAAGGAATATATAGGAGGAAAGTATAAATTGAAGAAATATTTATGATTGCTATTTCAGAATGAAATAGTCTGTAATTTTAGGTAGATGTTATCCTTCTATAATTGAACTTTCAATTACCAACCTGTACTAAGAGATTTATCATACAGAGAAAAAGGATACATGTGTACCTGTGTGTACACTATGTACACATGGCTCCCTACATGTTTATGTGTGTGGGAAGGAGAACAAAGAAAAAAAAGGAGAAAAAAGAGAGGTATGGAAAATTAATATTTCTATTAGTTTCTTACAGAAAGGTTAGAAAACCAAAGATTCTTATTCAGAAAAATCAAATGTGATTATAGAGGGAAATCTAAGAGCTTGATAGAATGGTTAAGGTTAAAAAATATAAAACCATTAAGAAATTCAGAATGGCAGAAAGTTGGGCATGTGTCCTATGATGAGGTTGAGTGCAGAGTCGTTTGATTACACATATAATGACAACATCGGACCACAAGAGAAAACTGAGGGAAACACAGTTGAGAAACATTGTAAGTATGACCTAGGAAAGACTGGTAAGCAAGAGCATTTTATTTATTTTTATCTTTATCTTTATTTTATTTTATTTCATTGTGGTACCGGGGATTAAACTCAGGAACCTGCACTTGCCAGACAAGTGCTTATCCTACCGCGCTATCTCCCCAGCCCCTAACAGCACTTTATTTTGTGCTTACTTATTTTGTTTAAAAAATGATAATCTCCTTGTTGTGAAAGGAAATGATAGATGAATGAAATGTGAAAAAAAGGCAGGATGGAAGGAATGAGGTAAGAAAGGAAGGAAAGGATGGAGGCAGAGAGGAAGGGAAGGGTGGAGGGAAGACCTTCACAGAAATACACTTTTCCAAATCACATTTAATGATGTTTGCTTACACCTTTTAAAAATCTTATTATCATAAGTCAAAAACACACTTCTAGATCAACAACATTGTAACTTTTCTCATCTTTATCTAGTGAAAGAGCATGTCTATTCTATAGTTGCAAGGTAGCTGCTACACTGGCTCCTTCATGGAGCAAGATATTGTATTACCCTCATTTCTGTTAATTTTTAAAAAGTAGTAATCTTTCAATGTATTCCACAATCCATTTTTTATCATGTTTTAGGCTGACCCAAGCCTCCCTACATTCACGTGCACAGTGAAGCTCTACTACCATAAACCTGAGAATATATTTGGCACTAAGTTTTTTAAGTGATAATTGAGTTAAAGCAAGGTTTTAATAATGAGTACACTGCATTTCATATGCCTATTCTGTTGAAAATAAAAATAGATTCTATAGTCATGGAAACCATCTTCATTTTATTGACTGTACCTGGCAAATATTTGTCTCAATGCTACATTTTACAACTCTTCACAATCAAGTGACTTGATACAGATGTCACTTGCTTTTCTCTCCTGGACCTTTACATCATGCACTCATCATCTGATGTTGTTCAGATTCAGCTACAAATTTCTACTCCATGTCAGGTCACCTGAAATTAACTCCGTTCAATGAACTGGGCTCCAGTCTGCTCCACCAAGCAGTATTTTCAGTCCAGATGGATGGAATATGTTTTCCCATGACCATCACATACTCACACTTGCCCTCTTCCACCAGCATGACTGACATACTTATTTAGGTCACAGCTATCGATGTTCCACTGATGGAAGCAAGCCACATTGCCAAGCGCAGCCTGAGGGGCCAGGGGACCTGAAGAGGTTGGGGAATGCAGTGAAGGTCTTTAAGAATGGTCTTTATATCATAAATCCTAATTTGAAAACTATATGATGAATCCATAAAAATCAAAATTAAAAAAGTAATACCTATAGCTGCTAAAGTCACATAAATATTTATACATTGCTAATGCTTTACCATTGTAGTCTCATGAATATTCATGCAGATTATTGTAGGCATTATTTGGTAGGTACAATAGCAAACAGGTGAGAATCTGTATTATTTTAATAAATCTAAGAAAACTGAATATTGAAGGTGCATTGCTTGAAGAAGTTATTTTATGCTATATAGGATGCATCTTCATTGTTCATTCTTCAGTTGTTACTGAGCACAATTTATTGCAACCTACAATAATAATAAGCAAAACTTATAATAAATTGAAAACAAATTAGCTGTCATAAAACCTATTTGGTTCGCTTTAAAGCTGATATCAAACTGGTAAAAAATTAACTTGATAAAAATATCATTTCACCTTCTTCCTATCTAGCAGGTGCCCTAGTCAGGTGTCAACATTGGACCAAGACTACTGTGAGGCCCTGGTTAACAATGAGTCAACAGAATATTCACATAGTTTGGAGAAATGAACCTCTGCTTGAGGATGATTGCATAATATTTTTGAAGCTCATGGCCACTAAATTTTAAAGAACACAGACTTCTCTCATTCCCAACTTCTGAGCAACCCTGAAATATAGCAATCATTTACCAATTTCCAAAAATTTGCACTCTGCACACAACATGTGCAGAACCAGGTAAAGACGATACAAAATGTTACAGAACCTGAAGAATATATCATGCCAAAGCACATGATGTTAAAGTATAAAAACTAAGTAAAGTCATCACATACCAGAACCAGCAAGCATTAACTAATCAATCACAGGTATGCCTGGATAAGATTAGGCGCTAAAAGCATTCAGCTGGAGTTAGGGATCTGAAAAAGTCAGACTTGTGTGTAAAATGTACAGTATTTTATTTTCATCACTTTCAACAACTTTTCACCAGAATCTGAATTTAAAGCATGCTTTAGTTTGAATATTAAGGTATCATTGGTGGACTGATCCAAATTATTCTTATTTTCTTCAGTTATGTAACTTACATTACACAAATTGCTATTTTCTCAAAGATATTGTTTGAAAACATGAATGTTTAAGTTAGACTTTTCCAACTTCATGGCATAATGCTCTCTGGGAAATAATTAATGTACAGAAGTATTCCAATGAGTTAGGGTCCTCTCTGTAAGTCCTTGCAAAACCAAATTTACCACTTCTTTGAATGACAGAGTTTTAGCCATGGCTCCTTGAGTCATAGTTCGATATATTCCACACAAACAAGGAACTTAGTCATTTACTTTAACATTAGTCCTCTGGCTGGTTTCCCAGACCATTTAGAATTCTCATATTACTGTATTAACTTTAAATGTCTATTGACTTCAAACCTCTATATACAAGATGACTTTTCAACTCTGTGATTTTAAAGCAATGTGAATATACAGAATAGGTATGAAACCAGGAAGCTGTTAAGGCTGAAAATAATATTCACCATTAAACAGGATTAATTGCTATGAAAATTGATACAGTTCCATATTGTTTTTTAATGGAATAGGTATCCGACAATTTATATGGTTTTATGATTGTAGCACTCATTAACACATTAATGAAAAATCTACCCTCTTCGTTTTTCAGTCAACTCTTGTAGATTTATTATATATTAAAATATCTGAAATAGTAGCATTTAGGTTATGAAAAAGAGAAAAGAAACACTATGCATTCTTTTCCATGTGTTTAGTAACATAGATGCTTCTCAGGTTCTTGGACTATCTCCAAACCATATAGTAAGCAATAGTCATAACAAATCTCAAAGGTGTGTTGTCTTCTAATCAGGTGACTTTCTCTCAAGAGCTGTAGAAGCCAGGCTCTGAGGAGCCAGAGTTAAAGGCTGTAGGTATGTATCACAGAGCTAGACAGCCCCCTCTTCAACTCTTCTCAGATGAACTTCGCACACTCCTGAATATTCATAGGTTGTAACACATTTCTCATTCTGTTTTCATTCCTGGTGCCTGATCTTCTTTCTTTTTTAATATATGAAAAGAATCAGCACAACCCAATGTTAAAATTTGAAATATTCACTGATCTACAGTTATTTCTTTAAGACCACTAGTGTTGGTGAATAATTTAAATTAAATAGCTTCCTGTATATTCCATTTTAAAGGCACTTCACTTTCTTTCTTTCAATCGTTTCCTCCTGTGCTGTTCTCATCCTGCATTATTCATATGCAACCTCACAGACTGTTTCTTGTTGAGGCAGTGCAGATATAAATCATGGGGCTATTTTCTCTGGAGGACTTTAGCCTTAAGCTGCACAACTTGTTTTAAAAAGGAAACTATGTTCAATTAAAGTGATTTGTTTGCTTCCAAAAATTAACTGTCTTATTTTGCCATTTGCAAGGAAAGAAGACTGACGCTACAGTCCATGGTGCTGAATAATTTTGAAGTCACTTATTTTCTGTCTTAATCTGCCAGCATATAAGCACATCTAGGTTTGTCCTACGCTTTTACTTGCGGCCAGGCCATATTCCTGAGGGCATAAATACTCCTACCCTTTCTCTCTGACTGTTCTGACATTTGAGCAGTTCCTTTGTAAACAAACTGAGGTTGACATTATTTTTTCTACTTTTTTTAGTGCTTCACAAAGGGAACAGGAAAACAGAAAAAATGATAAATGAGTGGAACTGCAAATAAGTTGAGAAGTTATACTCATTCAATATGGCATAAGACTTTAAAGGTAACATTTCTTAATGATGTTTGTGGAACTAATAAAGTGGGAAATCTGGCTATTTTTTCCAAGCAAACGAAAAGGCTAATGAAAGCTGTTGAAATGAATATCTGAACCATCCTGGAGTCTAATCTCAAATTTAACAGCAATAAGGAAGAAAGTTGAAGAAAGAGAAGTTGCATTTTAGAATGTACACCATAGTTCCTCTGCTCCTGAAGTCAGCACAAGAACATAAAGCCAGAGAGAGGTACCTGGGCTTTAGCCTTGGAGAACTGGGCTTGTGGATGCCCACCTATAAGGCACTACTCTTAAGGGGGCTTCAAAGGCTTCCTTTTGTCTCAACAGACTTGAATGATCTACAAAACTGGTGTATTTTCCAATGGCCATAGCCAGATACATTTATTTTTTAAAAAGCTTTTGTTTTCATATTTTCCCCATCTTTTTTTTACAACGTTATTTATTTATGTTATGGCCAGCTCAGCCTGCGCTGGGGGTGGAGCTGGTGCAGCATGTGATGCCAGGGATCGAGCCAAGGTCCCTGGGGTTGCCTAAGGAGGTGCTTTAGACCACTGAGCTATCTCACCAGCCTGCCAGATATATTTAAATGGAAGGTATTGTCTATAGCATCCTGGGTCAAGGGATAACACATGGAATAAGCATGCACTTATGGCATGCTGATAAGCAGCCAGAGAATCCAAGAAGAAGTTATGGGGACAATCTGAGGTATTAAGATAAATAAAAGGTAAATAAATATGCAACAAACCAAAGCATTTACAAAGCACAAAAACCAGTCCACTTAGAGAATTTAAATTTATAAATACTTACACTTAAAAGGATGAAATTCTAAATCAGTAGCTTACTTGGACACATAGAGAAACCATAATAATCAAAGGAAACATGATAGACCCAAAGGTAAATTAAGAGAAGAAATAAAAATTAAGAAGAAAAAACTAAAAAATAAAGAGAGAACAATAGAGAAAATCAGGAAGTTTTACGAGGTATCAAATTATTAAAATCCAAAAAGAAATTGGGATAATGCAAATCACACACACACACACACACACACAAACATGATTACAGAAGAACATTATGAACAATTACATACCATGAAATTTGGTAGTAAACAAAAATAGAAAAGATTCTAGAAACACAAGCTACTAGCACTAACACAGAAAGAAACAAATTGTAAGCAGTTCTACAAGAAATAAGCCATCCATAATAAAAAAAAAAGTTAAAAGAAATTCAAAAGAAAATAATAGGAGTAAGCCGGGAGTGGTGGCTCACGCCTGTAATCCCAGCACTCGGGAGGCTGAGGCAGGAGGATTGGTGCGAGTTCGAGACCGGCCTGGGCTACAAAAGTGAGCTCAGGACCAGCCTCAACTGCATAGCGAGACCCTGTCTCAAAAAGACAAAAAAAAAAAAAAAAAAAAAAATAGGAGTAAAAAAAATAAATTATGCGTTTACTGCTTTTTTCAAAAGACCAGCAGAAATCAACATTACAGTTATTTAAACTCATATTCAAATATAGCTTTTTTTCCTTCTTACACCTATCTTTTTCCTTATCAGTTTTTCCTTCCCATTGAACAATTTCTTTCCTTTTCACAATATCTGTTGTTTCTATTGTACCTTTTATATTTTCATTGCTCTTTCAGTTTGTCACATTAGTGAGATAATGTTTATACATGTGCATCTGATTTATTTCATTTACTAATGTAGCCTCTACAAAATAAATATTTTTGTGGGCCCATTGTGCTTGATAGGGAATTTATAAAAGCTATGTAATTTCCTGTCTTAAGACTAATTGGATGGAGCTTGTTATGCAGAAATTTGGGACTTTTCCTTTTGCTGTCTGTATTAGTTACTTTTTGCTCGTTGCTGGAACAAATACCCAACACTCAAAATGAAGGAAGGAAAGGTTTATTTAGCTCACAGTTTGTGGAGGTTTCAGTGCATATTCGGCTGGCCCAAGGCTGAGTGGAACAGAGCAGAGAGCATCCAGTTCATGGCGGCGGAACAGCAACAAAATGGTGGCAGAGGTAGCCAACCAACACGGTAACAGAGCGACAGCAACAGCTAGAGCTCCAGTCTGTCTCTCTGTCTCTCTTTATATTACATTCAGGCTCTCCACCTTAGCTCCTGCCCTAGGCTACACCCATAATCCCAGAAGTACTTCCACCCATAATCCCAGAAGTACTTCCACCCATAATCCCATCAGTACTAAAACCTATAATCCCAGGGATCATGGATCAAGTCTCAAACTCTAGAAGTCCCCGCCCAATGACTCCATGAGGCTTTGGGGGGACAACTAGACATAAACCATAACACTGTCAGATATTAACTCTTGGTCAGCTGTAAGGTGGGATTCAAGTGCACAGTTCTTAAAGAGGTTGGAATGGGGGCTGACCACAAGAAACATCAAACTGTGACCAGAAGCTTAGATCTCTGAACTGCATTCTCTCTCTTCAAAGGAAGAAAGACAGGTTGGAAATTGAACTCAGAACCAATCATGACTGTGTGCAGAAGCATCTGAAAAGCCTTAGGTCAAAAACTTTGAAGAACTGCCAAGTTGATGAGCACATCTACATGCAGGAAGGGTTGGCCATAGTAACTCATCCTCACCTGAAATGAAACTTCCATACTCAGGAGTCATACATGGAAGTGTGCCCAACATACCTGTCTATCCCTATCCTTAACAGCTTCTTCTAAGAAAAACTGATCCATATGAGGCAATGTTCCCAGTGATTGGAGCCATAGTAGAATACTATCAACACAAAAAATGGAACATGTGAGCCTTCATGTTCGTAGCTGATGGATCAGAAATACTGAAGACAAACTCTGACTTAGGGTTGCCATATAAATTGGGACCTGACAGACTTATGGGATTCTTCGCCTGTGCTTCTAAATGGACTATATGTGATAGTTAGTTGGAGATCGGAGCTCTTAGATATTCATTTGATGTCCGTGGAGGGGGAACTGTTTAATATGAAATTACTTTATTCACATTTGGTTTAGAAAGGTGTACATATAAAGAGACAGTTTTTTTTTTCTTACCTGCTTCATGACTTTTTAAAATAAATTGCACAACCATTGTATAACTTCACAAACAGATACAGTTATCTAATATTAATCTTCAGGAATTTAAAGGTGATTTCACCTATATACATCAGTGCAACAGCACATTTAAAAGAAAGGTGGAAAGACAATATGACCAACTGATATGGAAATATATTGAATAATATCCACATTATTTCATGACTGAAACAATCCACAAACTAGAAACCCAAGAAAGAACCACAAATACTAACTTTTTAGATAAAAATAAAAAGTTTCTTAACTATTTAAATAAAATTTAATTTTATTTTAGTTAATGGCAGTCTACTCACATTTTATTCACAGGGAATGAACAGTCAAGTTTTATGGAGGCATCGTTTTTCCTCTAGTGATGCTAAAGGTGGGACAGGGTCCTACACATTCTCAGAAAGTATGTTACCATCACACTAACCATTATAGCACAGTGCTTTACTATTTTTGTTGGGGGGGCGTGACCAGGGTTCAAACTCAGAACCTTGCACTTGACAGGCATACACTTGTGCCTGCCACAGAGCTATCTCCCCAGCCCCTAGTACTTTACTATTTGGTAATTAGTATCCTTCATAGGTGTCAACACTGATGGAGCTACAGAAGAAATTATTTGCAAAACCATAATCATCTTCCCACATTTTTACTGAACCTGTGAGATGAGTGGATAAGACAGCTAGCCACATCTATAAAGACGAAGTTTAAAAAAAAAAAAATACATAGATTTTAAAATGGCAATGCCTTCCTTTTTCTCTACCCAACTCAATGTTTTGTGATGATATTCATATAATGCAGGGTGGAAACACTTTTTTTTTTAACATGTAGCGACTATAGTGTAAGACATTCTGCTTTTAATTTAAACAAAAGAAAAAGTTTTCAACTCATTTCCCAATGATGTTCCAAAACATTAGTTCAGATGCAGCTAGAGTAGGCATTGCCTTCACATCTCCACTGAAAAATGAAAAAGACAAAGGACACAAAGTTTAGTCCAAAAAATGGTAGGTTGATGAGTGGAATTCCAGAAGAGTTAGTTTGCTTTTAAATACAATTGAGACACTTGTGGATATAAAACTAGAAAATCATGGAACCAAATTCAATCCCAGTACCATTTTTAAGACAGACTCTTCTGGGCAATATTAAAGTTGTTTCAACCTTTATTTTAATAATAGTATATTATTGCTGCTAAAACATAATAGAGATTTTAAGCTTATGGTTTTGGGAAAAAATTGATAAAAATAATATATGTTTTGTACATGGAATATTTTATTTACATTAATTTTTGTTCTTGATCTACATTATTAGATAGTTTATAAGATTTCCCAGTGAATTAATTATTCAATATTTTAGTTATTATAAATATAATCTTTACAGCAGCACATCTTATAATAGCTAAATCTGGGAAGTGGTGTATGGGTCTACTGGCAAAAGAATGCAAAACAGATGTGTGGTCAACATATGCGATGAAATTTTATGTGACGATGGGTAAAGCAAATGGGTCGTTTTAGAAAAATGGACTTTTCTTACAATTACAGTGCAAGGTAAAATGCATCCAGGCACAGAATATTTCATTGCTTGTCTTGTATGAGAAACACACACACAAAAATATCTAGAGAGCAAAATTTAAATAATGGATAATAAGAAACAAGAAGGGTGACTTTATGGGAAACAAAGAGGAAGGACAGTCTGGAGAGGAAGGCAAAGCAGATGCAGTGTCCAGAGCTACACATCCTCCAAGGTGAATGTAGTCATTATGTATCACAAATATAGGCTAATATAATATACTATATGACTGATATAATATACTATATGACTGCCTGATATGGCAGTCGGTATAATGTGGCATATCTTAGATTTAATTTTCCATGCTTCAAAGAATATATATTTAAAGAAATTTACATCATATCACCAGTTCTATTACAACCTAGCATTACTATCAATTTGTACTAGAAAGTATCTGGCATTCAATTTGTACACACTATCCTCTTTGAAACATACTTTAAAACTTTAATTTTTAAAAGGAGTGTGACATTTCCATCATCACTGAAATTTTTCTACCTTGAAAAATATCAGCTTTTCTCAGATGAATATTCTTTATGTATATTCTTTATTCCTCCAATTGTTTATCATCTACTTAACGATGTTCCAAGTACTGGGCAATTTCTGAGATTCTTATAACTCTTCAACTATAACAGTTCAAAGAAAAGAGAGATATTTAACAGCAAACCACATAACAATATAAGTGGATATATTATGAAACATTTGCTTACTGTGTGTCAGAAGCCAATATAAATGCTTATCATAAAATGTATTTCATATTTATAGTACCCATATCAAATAACTGGAACACAGTGAGGTTAAGTGATTTTCCTATTTACCCAGAAAGTGGTAGAACTTAGATAGAACTGAGTAAAATAGGCTTTAGGCCCTAATCTATATTTTTCCCCTAAACTATATTCTATTAATTCCTTAAAAATTTGGTAAAACCAGGCCAGGCATAGTGGCATAATCCTTTAACCCCAGAACTCAGGAGCCTGAAGTAGAAAGAATACTACAAATTCAAGTCCAGCAGGACTATATAGAGTTGGACACCAGCCTCAACTACCTAGTAAGATATGGACTCAAAACAAATGAAAAAATCATCTAATACTTTAAAATTTAAAATTAATCTATTGCATTGGTGTGTAACTGGACCTACTTCTCAAAGTAATATCAATTATCTGACTTATTACATAGAGCTTTACCAATTAGTGAGAATGGGGTCAAAATAGTGGAACATGCTCATATCAAGCAAACACTACATGCGCTATTGCCTCTATAATCATTTTAACTTAAAAATGTATAAAAGCCACAAGAAAAAAGGTAAGTCAAAAGTATTTAACTTGTCTCTAGTGAAGCAATTCACTCATGGGCCTATGGTAGGAAAACGCAGGATTTAATTCCAGTGCAATAATATGTGCTGATTAAGTTAGTATTGCACATTAACAATATTAGTCATTACAATTTATTTAAGAAATAAAAAGGTGTCATATAATCAAATTCTAGAAATTTTTGTATTGAAATTTTCTATACAGTGTAGGGACCTAGTGCTCGGTGTGGATTCAGACTTCAGCTCAGCACACGTGTGGATGTGTGTGTGTGCAGAAAAGAAGAAGGGGCCAGAATCACTGAGTCAGTGTGTAATACCTCCTAGGGTGTCCAGAAGAGTGAAAGCAATAATTCAAATGAAAGCTTTTACAAACTATTGCCCCAAAGTAAATTGGATGATTATTATTTTATTGTCATTGTTTTATTGTTATTAAGTCAGCTAACCTCACAGAATTTATAGTCTAATTGGAGACAGAATGGTACGCTGGCATTTTAATAGAACATGAAGCTTCCTGTGAGGACAATAAAGGAAGAAAAAGTAAATATGCAGCGGGTTCTCATTACCTATTCCTCCTCTGAATCCCCACAGTTGTGAGGTTGAGATGGTAAACAAAATTTGCTATAGCATAAAAAGAGGCACTAAGAAACTGACAGTTTATAAAATTATTCTCCAGTGAAATACCTCCCTCTCTCCCTTGGCTGCCTCTTAACATTATGAGTATCCCTGCTCCTCTCTTCAAGTTCGTTATTGATCCCTGTTCACTTACTGTACTGTTCTGTAAACATTAGTCAATGGAATGCAAATACAATGCAAATTAATTAGAAGCGAAAGTGCATATCTTGCAAGAATCACATTTTCATTATGACAATAAAATTATGCTTATAAACTATTCCAGTCACATACAAAGTAACTGTCAAGTGAACAAGGTTGAGCAGTTAGTAACTATAGAAGGAAATATTGAAAAAAAAATTAGTTTGACGTATTTGAAAAAGAAAATGTAAAGAGAATCAAGGTTTAAGATAACTATCAGGAAAATTTGTGCTTGTCTATATATTTAATTAAACAGTGCTGTTTAGGTTCATTTTGTGTATGTGCGTGGCCAGCTCAATCCACCCTGGGGGCAGGGCTGGCATTGCATGTGGCACCAGGTATCAAACTGCAGTGTCTGCACTTGCTTAAGCTTGTTTAAACAGGCTCTTTAGACTTCTAAGCTATCTCACTGACCCCTAAGTTCCTTTTTAAGTTTAAACTCTGATGAAATATAAACTTAGAGTATTATGAGGTGTATAATGCATTCTACACAAAAGATCAATAGTTTAAATGTCTTTAGGAAGGCTAGGCGCGATGGCATGCACCTGTATTCCCAGCATTTGGGAGGCTGTAAACAGGTGGACCGCTACAAGTCTGATCTATTTGTGGGAACCTGAACACCTTGTAGATCTTTCCCTAATACACACTCACACACAAAAAAAATTAAAAATGAATAAATAAATAAATAAGTTATCTAGGAATCAGAATATTTTCCTGTATTTTGTCTGTTAAAATATAATGAAATAAATTAGTTTTATTGAAATATAATGGTTCTAATGCACCTAATCCCATTCGAACTCTTCACCCAACACTATTTCTTATGGAATTTTCATTGCAGTTTTTTTTTTTTTTTTTTTTTTTTTTGAGACAGGGTCTCACTATGCAGCTCAGGCTAACCTTGAGATCACTTTTTTATAGCTCAGGCTTGTCTTAAACTCACCAATTCTCCTGCCTCAGCCTCCCAAGTACTGGTATTTATAGGCATGTGCCACCACTCCCAGTGTGGAAGTCCTCCTTCAACAATGTCTTAGTGTTGTAGGCAACTGAATTGGATAGAATTTCTTTTTTTGTCTTTTTCTTTTCTTTCATTTTTTCTGTACAGGGTCTCACTGCTGACTCATAGTGATCCTGCTGCTTGTACCTCCCAAGTGCTGGGATTACAGGTTCGCGCCACCATACCCAGACTCCATGCTGGTTCAGCTTGCTTGAGAGTGGGACCGGTGCAGAAAGGCAGGGCCAGGAACCGAACCTTGGGCCCTGCGCTTCCCTAAACAAGCACTTAATCTACTGTGCTATACCACAGGCCCCTTATTTCAGTTTTGAATGGATTCAATTTAAGTAGCTCTGATCTGTGCTAAGATTTCTTTGCTGACAGGACCTCTTTTAAGTAACTCATTCTTCCTCCAATTTTATTCATTACCACTTTTTATTCATGTGACAGCACATTGCCAAATCAAATTTCTGTGCTGAGCACTTTGCTTTAAGTACTCTATACAGGGACATATAAGATTTGGCTATGCCCAACTGTGCTACTATAAACATGGGTACACAAATATCATTTTGGTATGATGTTGTCAATTATTTTGGAAAAATACACAGAAAGGGAGTAGCTGGGTTGAATGGGACTTCCAATTCTAGTTTTTTTGAGAAATCTCCACGGTGATTTCCGTAGTAGCTGTACCAGTTCACTTACCACCAACTGTGTGAAAAAGATAAGAAAAAATTAAGGCTTATTGAAAAGAAGAGTTAATGTTTAATTATTTGACCAATCTTACATGCCTATATATCTAGCAATCTGATCAAAATATTTGGTGATAAAAACACATAATACAACAACCATTGTTAATTTTCTATCCTTGCTTTGAAATTCAATATGTATTGTATTTTGCTCTGTTTCGGTCTTTGTTTTCATTACTTGTTCTTGCTTTTCTTTTCAGCTTTTAAAATATTTTTTTAAAGGGCCATACAGGATGCAGAGAGACAAGAAACAAAATTATAATTGAGGAGAAAGTACACATATACTGATTTTCGTAATTCAGAAAAAATACAAAAAGATCTGAAACAAAGATAGTAGAGTAGCTATGAAGAGACAAGATGAGTCTTCAAAGATGCCAACAAGATGTGATCTGGGGCATCTTGAGCTGATCCGCTCTGTGCAGGAGGGGCTGATGCACAGCTGCACTGATGCTGAGATAATGCAGACGTTGGAGCACACAATGAAGAGCATCAGAGGACGCTTGGAAGAGAGTCGATGAGTTCAATTTGAACATGTTAATTTCATGGCCTTCACATGTCATTTGTTTAAAAATATCTCAAAGGCATTTTTATATAAAGAATTAGAGTCTAGGTGAATTGAAGGTTAAGAAAAGATCTGTTCAGGGGCATCAGCACACCTGAGTTGGAACCGTCTATGTAGGGAAAGACATCTGCAGATAAATAGATGAAGAAGAAAGTAGTCCAAACATGAAAAGCAGGAGCATAAAACAGGGAGCAATACAGGATAGCTGTGAGGAAGATTTTGAATATATTTTATAAAAAGTTAAAGTATATTACCAAAAAGGGTTATCCAAAGAGAAAACATTCATAGAATATCAACATACTTGAGAAATTTAAATTCGTATTTCAGTAAAAGGGCCAAGGTAATAGCTCAGCTGCATAAATACCTGCCTGGCAAGCACAAAGCTCTGAGTTTGATCCCAGGTACCACAAAAATAAATAAATAAATAAATAAATAAATAAATAAATAAATAAGCAAGCAAGTAAATAAAACTTGCATATTTCAGTAAGAACCCTTGAGAAAAATATACACGTATTGTACCTTTATCACTCTATTATTTATCTTTTTAGATAAAATATGTAGAGATAATATTGGTTTTAATAATAACTAATTTTGATTTCCATTTATAATCTACTAGAAAAGGGATTATCATGAGTACCAAAGGAACACAACGAAAGAAACACCCTTGTTATTAGAAAACAGTTGTTCTCTGTGGAAATTATCATTATAAAAGAGTCTTTGCAATGGGATTCCTTTAAATTTAAGTTTACTAAAATTTAATAACTGCTCATGCAGTGCTTTCAAATATAAATATGGATTATTTAAATGCTAAAGATATCATATTTCCTTATAGAATATTTTTGTTCCACCAACAGGAAAATATTGCTAGTGTAGAAAAAATTTAAATTCCTAAAAATTTTGTATGTTTACATGTTTGAAATGAAAAAAGTGACATTAAAAAAATCTGTTCAGCATTTAAAAAATGAAATCTTTTATGAAAATGCTGTTACTTCTTCTGAATATAATCTTGTAATAGCATTAATAGTACCATTAACATCATAATGTAAACTCTAAATGACCACCTGAAGACAAGATGGTTCAGCAGTCCAAAGCACCTGCTTAGGACAGATTAGGCAACCACAGGAACCATCGTTCAATCCCCAGAATTATGATATTAATAATATTTAGTAAACGCTAAAATTCATTTTGTAATTTTGTACTTTTACACTTCATGGATTGAGATGAAAATGGTAAAATATTTATCAACAAAATATTTGTTCTAAAAAATTCAAAATTACCAATATTAGAAGAACCAAAGGAACATTTCTTTATCTAGTCTGGAAAATTTTAAGATTAAATGTTCAAATTTGTGTCACTTAGGGCTGGGGCAATAGCTCAGTAAAATAAGCATTTGCCTGGCAAGTGCAAGGGCCTCAGTTCAATCCCTGATTCTGAAAAAAAATTGGGTCACTTATTAGAGATGATTCTGATTTACATATGAAGCTGAATTTTTATTTCCTGCAATTTCTGTGGTGTCTTAATTTTATGTTGTAAACTCAGCCAAGTAAACCTTTAAATATTGCTATTTCATCCTGCATATGGTATAAACTAAGCCCTTATTTAAATTAAGCCTGAATTTTTAGTGATCATACTAAATAATCATCAATATATTTAAAAAATTCAAAAATAAAGCTTGCCTGCTTCTTAATAATCAATTAATCTTACCTACATATTTGCTGATCTAAATAGTGCTTTGAACACATGAGGTAACAGTGGAACTTGGAATTGTCCTTTGTACATATAAAGAACACACATCAAGAATAATCAGGTTGTGAAAGAAGACTAAAGATTCATTAATCCTATTGAATGAAAACCACCATAAGTCAACAAACATAAACTTATTTTATAAATCATTACTTAACACTAGCATGAACTGAACCTTCTGTTCATACAAAAATGGCAAGAGAATTAAGACAATTTAAAAAAAACATAATAATATTTGACTTCCTTTCTATTTTCTGAATTCAAGTCCAACTTGAAGTTGTACTCATACGTGAAACAAGCCAGACCCACATTGTAAATTTTGCATTGTCTCCTTAGTAAAATAACTCAAAAGAAGAAAAAAATGGAAAGGTAAAACACAGTTAAATGAAAAGTGAGAACTTAAAGTTTAAATGATGAAGAGAGAAAAAAGAAGAAAAGTTAGAAAACATGGCAGGAGCAAAACCATACCTTAAACAAGATGGTTAAGGCAATGTTCTTAAGAATCTCCATCAAGTTTTTGAAAATAGCATGTAGTGGGTATAGTTCTCACCCTGACTCCATATATTGATAACTGTGAACTAACCAACTACACTGAGGATAGCAATGTGTAATACTAAAACCATGCTTGAAATACCTGTTATTTTGGTCTTCTAAGTGTGTACTTCTTCCAATATCCTATCAATTATTGCTATGCTCTCTTTAGATTAAATGTTTATTAAAAAAGGTAATAAAAGAAAACAAAAGTAATGTATACATTGAAATTACTATTGCGTTCATCCATTCCTCTGTGACAAAATGCCATCAATTGTGAAACATGAGTGGAGAAACTTATTTCTTAAGTTTCTATAGGCTTGGAATTTCTTCCTCACAGATATCATCTTGATGTGTTTTTACATGATGGAAGGAGTGAAGATGTCCTTTAGACCTACTGTTGTAAAAACACTGACGTAATTTAAGAAATTACACAATCATGATGTGATCCTCTATCCTCTATCCTGCTTGGATCATCACTTTGTGGGGTAGTAATTCAACATAACCTTTTGAATGGACACTTATATTAAAACCCTAGCTTCTGTCATTTCTAGCTATGTCTATATTGAAGCCTTGTCAACCATAACATGCATTAGAATAAATTCATCGCTTTTTCATTTCCATTCATTTTTAAGGAATCTTTATTCTAATTAACATCACTTTTATCTACCCTTTGCCTGAAGAAAAATTCTGAGATCTAAAATAAGATTTAACACATACTAGACATGAAAGAGGCTTGTAAATGAAGTTATTATATGAATTGAAGCCTTTCATTATAATTCAGCGATTGAAGCAAATGCACAAGGTAGATAAAGAGTCTAACTCTTTTCCCTATCTTCAAAATTAGTACATAATAGAAACTGAGCATGATGGTATGCTCCTGTAATCCCAGAATTTGGTAAATTGAAAACAGGAGAATCACTATGAGGTCAATCTACGTAGTGAGATTCTGTAGACCCTGTCCTAACTACAAAAAAAAAAAAAAAAAAAAAAAAAAAAAAAAAAAAAAAAAAAAAAAAAAAAAAAAAAAAAAAAAAAAAATCAAAATTAATACATAAAATTATCACTAGTACAGATTTTGTTTCTAAGGGGTACAGTAAAAACAATCTATGCAACATTTAGCATTTTCTTCACATATCTCTCTAATATATACAATTATTATCTGTTAGTTCTGTGTCTTGCTTTGAATTTACATTCACTCTTTTGGCCATTACTTTGTAAAATTCATAATGTTGAACCCCAGGAGATCCCTACATTTTCCTTAAATCCTCTTCTCTCACGATTTGCCAAGCCATATCTTGACAATCTTTCATGAACACACCTCCATAGTCACGTAAGAAAAAAAAAATTCAGACACCTTGGAAAACTACGTTATCCACTTGAAAAACCATTTCTTTCTAAAGTTTTACTTCTACTTCATCTATTTATTGTGCATTTATAATTTTGAGTAGCCTCACAAGAAAATACTGGCATTTAATTAAATATATACTTTTTCACACTTCTATTATTTGCACATTACAATAAAATATTTGTCTTGCTACTCTTAGAAAAATAGACAAATACTTCACAAAACCATCCTCTTATTTCCACTGAGGTTGACATTTCTCTTCCTCCTCCCCACCTCCCCCTCCTCCTCCTCTTCCTCTTCCTCTTCCTCTTCTTCTTCCTCTTCCTCTTCCTCTTCCTCTTCCTCTTC
>PVJA010002723.1:34241-103379 GCA_004027025.1 Myocastor coypus | reverse complement strand
CTCCTTCTTCCTCCTCCCCCTCCTCTCCTCCTCCTCCCTCACTAAGGTGTGCTGTCATGGAGCTCCACCTTCACGCCTCATCTATAACCTCCTTGCCCCACAAAGGTCACCCTGACACCACCCCATGGGGGGCTCAGTGCTTCAGCATTTACATTTGGGGGTCACAAAACTCAGACCACAGCACGGCTCCATGCTGGAAAGCATTTTAATAACTTCCAGGGTGTTCGATGTGTCTCTAAAAATGTTATTAGAAATCCTTGACTCACTCATTTGTTGGCTTAAACACAGCCCCATTTTCTTTTGAGGGGGATAGGTTTTATCTTCTTCTTCCTGTACTATTTGAAATCTACAGTTGGAAAGCCCAAGGCAATTAAGTCTGCGATATCATTGTTTTAAATTAGAGCCTGTGATGTATTATTTATTTATTTTGGGGGTAATTCCACAACAAGTGCCTTCATATTCTGCATAATTGGATCGCATTTTAATTTCTTTGCAAATAAAGATCTATTTTACATTTCTATTAGAAAGGCAGACCCCCGTGGCCAGGTCTGAATGAGGCTGTTCTCGTTGGGTGCACAGAAACAGGGAGACTGAGCGCTGATGCAGAGTCTTGAAATCTCACCTCTGATTCTTTAGGGCAAGGAAAGAAAACTTCAGTCTAAAGCTGAGCAAGTCATGGATTTCACCTCAAAACAAGTTATCAAGAGAACAAGAGAAATGAAATATACCGATGCTGTAGCTAACAGAGAATAGCTGCTCACGGGTCCCTCGCACGCCAAAGCTTGCTGCTCTGGATTCAGGCGTCGGTGTTTGTATTCCGTGTTTCATATTTTGTTATCTGTATGGTGATTGTCCAGGGCATGCATGTGCATAGAGCCAAGGGATAAAGACTGAGAAGAAGGGCTCGTAAGATGTATGACCAAGAGGCCTGAGCTCTGATCCTGCCCTGACTGTTAATTATTACAGAAATGCTTCCGAGCAAATAATGGTCTTCGTGCCTCCGGGCTTGCCTGCTGCAGAGGACAGCCGTGGCCCGAGCCACGCTTCTTATGAGCCCATGACTGCGTTCTGTGACCCCAGGACTAGGGCCCAATATTTTAAAAGAACCAGCAAATTATTACCAGGGCATAATTTGCGCACCATCCAAGTCACAAATCTTAGGATGTGATGCCATAATTTTTAGTAAAGCCACAGGGTTCTGCAGCCATCACCCACCATCATCCCAGAAAGGTCCCTGTCATCAATGACATCATCTTGTCACCCTTAACCCAAGACAACCATGAGTCTCCGTCTGCCTTGTATGGGTATTTTGCTTACCTAGAATTATATAAAATGAAGTCTTTGTGCCTGGATTCTTACGGTTAGCGTCTTGTTAGTAGCACCAATCAACATAGGCCAAGTGTCCCTTATCTGAAATGCTTGGGACCAGAGATGTTTCATAATGCACAGTTTTCAATCTCACGGCATTTCCATTGACTTCCATGGCTGAGCTTGCTAAATCCAAACATCTCAGACTTCCAGATTAGAGATACTCAGCCTGTGCCTTTTCATGGCTGAGCAATATTCCACCGAATGGAGCGATGGATTTTGTTGATCTGTGCGTCAGCTGATGAGCTCCTTTTCCTGGTCTATCTGGTGGCCTGGAAGGAGCAGATCTCTCTTAGAAAAGTGTGGGGCTTTTATCTGAGGTCCTCTCTTGCAGATGAGGCTAGAGTTTGGTGTTTTAAGCCATTTAAAGTCCTCCAAGTGTGTGCACCGTGGGACTTGGATTCCTGAGGGTGCAATGGAGTAACTCTACAGAAGCTGTCGGTAGGCGCAAGGTAGTAGCCATGGTGCTTCTCCAGGGTCTGCTGCAGGGAGTAGGTGTGTGGCGCCCCCGTCTCTTAGCTACTTTCTTGTCCTGGGGATGAGGTCCCTGATGCATGTGACTGGGAGGAGGCAGAGCTTATTTTGCTTCATGCTTTCAGAGGGCCCAGCTTGTGGCTGTCTGGCTCCAGAACAGGCAGAAGCAGATGTGGACAGCGCCGGCTGGGTAAAGCTGCTCACCCGATGGCTGCCAGAAGCCGAGACGCAGGAGGAGTGGGGACAAGAACACATCCTTCTGGTCACCCTTCACTTCGGCTCTGTCTCCTGAGGGTGCATGGATGAATCCCAGCATGAACTCTTGCCAGTGGGCTACGCCACTGGTAAGCAGAATGCCCTCCACAAGCTAGTCACCTCTCAAAGCCACAGCTCCGGATGCACAAGACTTATGAGGACGTTTTGGGTCTCAGTGACAACAGCCATTGTGCAGCCGACCCTGTCCTTGCCTGTAAAGTCTGCCTGCAGTTGTGCAGTACCCTTTGCCACTGGGTGCTGAGGTGTTGGAGTCCAAGAGGCGAGGCCCCCAGCTGTGAACCTGCTGTGGTGGCATCATGATCCCATAGCACACTGGCAGTGGTCTGGGCTGTCGTGCACAACGAAGCCCCCCAGGGAAAGAGGTGCACACTCTGCTTTTCAGCTGGGAACCATAACAGCTGCTGAAAAGGGGGAAGGGAAGGTGGATAGACTGAGAGGAGGAGTGAGCCAAGTCTTCCTCCTCACTTTTTTCTTTTAAAGAGAAGCCGCGTACTAGCGCGGGCCCTCCTGCGTTGTTTGCCGCTCTTTTTGTGCTGGGAATGAAGACAGATGTGTATTTGCATCCGGTAAGCGGAGAGCTGCTGGAGGGGAGCACCCTGGGCCTCTGACGCTTCTCCGTGGGTTCTGCAGCTCGGAGCTTGGCTTGGAGATGCCGGTCGTCCGTGACAGGGCTCGGGCTTCAGCCGTCCCAAGGCTGCCTCGCTTTCTGGAATCCGTGTTCGTCAGAATGGAGGAGCAGGGTCCTCAGTTTGCCCGTCTCTCTCTCTCTCTCTCTCTCTCTCTCTCTCGTGTCCGCCGAATAGGTGCATTGTTGTCAGCATGCTCTGTTTTCCATTTCAGAAGGGGAGGGCTCCGCAGGCTCTGTGTATATGTGTGTGTGTGTGTGTACACGTGTGTACCCATATGCGTGTGCTCAGGTGCGCATCCCTACACACAGATCCTCTTCTCCAACCGCATAGTCGGCCTGGGTCTATCAAAGCCAGCAGCTTGCTTCAGTTTTATTTAGCATGCTAATTATAAACAGCACCAGTAATATCTTTTGGAATTCAGAAGTTAGACTGTTGGCTACTCCCAGGGTGGAGGTGATGGGTGGCCTCCTGGGGCCTGGGGAAACTTTGCCTGGGTGGCACCCACGTGGTGGGGCTTGGGGACGGACAGATGAGCTGGCACATTCTTCCGTGGACATCAGCCCTCCCCTGTGTGGTCCCAGGGCTCTGGTGGCCGAGGGCAGAGACGTGTCTGTGTTGCTAGGCTGCTGATGCAGGTGGGAGCGCCTTCAACTCTCAGAGCTGAAAAGAGCTTTACATTTTTAGGTAAAAAAAATTAAAAAAAATAAACAAATAAACTTTTTCTTTCATGAAGTTTAAAGCATTAAGACTTTTTTCCCCCTTTCTCTACCAGGAAAGAACTAGTTAGGCAAAATAAATAAATAAATAAATGAATAAATAAATAAATTAATTAATTTTAAAAAAAGTAGCATCATTTCGCCTACTGGAGGAAGAGAGGCCACTCTCGTGCCTCCTTTGGACCTGTGCTGGGACCCCACGTACATTTAGGGGGGAACCTCAGGCTAAGGAGCAAGCTCCGCAAGGACAGGGGAGCCATAGTACAGCCCCGTGTCTCCCCGAGATCCTAGCGCAGCGCTTGCACGCACCAGGCAGGCAGCCGCTGTTTCCTAAGCAAGTAACTGATGAACAAACACTTTGCACACAACCCGCTGGTGCTCCTGGCAGAGGCCACCTCCCGCTGGGGGCCTAAGACAGGGAAGTGACCGGAAGTGACTGCTGCCGGCCCCTCCCGCCCTCCTTTCCCCTCCTCCACCTGTGGGCCGCTCCCCTTCTTTCTCTCTACTTCCTTCCACACCCCTAGTGCGGCTCTCGGCTCTCGTGCTTTGTAGCCGCTGCCCAATGGCCGAGGTTACAAACATGACGTGGAACGTCACTCGCCTCTGCCCGTAGTGGGTCTACGCAGCGCTCTCCAGGTTTGGGCAAGGACTGGACAGGAGTTCCTGATAGTTCTGGGTTCCCATTGATGGGTTACTTCCTCTGCCCAGGTACGGGGCACACAGGGCTCGGGCCTTCTAGCCATCTCTGCCTTCTCCTAGTCCGGGAGGAATTTGGTCTCCGAGGCCTGGACCGGCTGATTAGCCTGAGCACGGGGCTTCAGCCCCCGGAGCTGGGGCCTGTAGTTCCTGCCACACCATGTACCGCTGCTCCCTGTTCCCCTCCTAGTGCTGCTATGTGTGTGCCTCTGTCGTAGTCCCAGTACTCGTGGCTCCTCGCCGTCTCTGTTTTGTCCTCCACCTGTGGCGGTGTGAAGGTACGCTCGGTGCAAGCGGAGCTCCGTAAGGTTGTCCAGCACCCGGCCTAGTCAGCCGGCCCTAGCAGCCCCTGGAGATTGCATTTCTTTTTCTTGCCCTTCCGTTTCTTTTCTTGCGGTGGCTGCTTCATCCTTGTGGGCTCAGGCTTTCCTCACTTCCAGCTATCCTGTTGCCTTCCTGCACCTCCTGTGGCCATGCCAGAGAACCCTCTGGGATTCAGCTCTCCCTCACTGGGCCCACTTCCAGCCGATGAGACAGACCAAGAGCAGCTCCGGTCCTCGGGAGGTGTTCTGATTGGTAACTTGATTCACGATGAACGACCTGCAGCCAGGGCTGAGTGGCCCCGTGCCGTGCAGGGTGTGCAGGAAAGAAGCAGGAGCCGCGAACAACGTACCGGGTGCGTCTTCGGAGCAGCCCAGCCTCCCTGGCCTGCAGGGCAGCTGCTTGGGAGAAGCTGCCGAACTTGGTGCTGGCCGAGGCGAGCTCTGTCCAGCCCGATGCGGGTGGGCTTGCTGTCCACTCGTGAAAAGCGTCCACAGGAAGTTTGCGCATGCGGTCGCTGCACACCTGTCTCTGGTCTGCGGCTTTTGGCTCTGAAGCTTCGCAGGAGCAAGCCAGGTGCCTCGGGGTCTGCGTGAGCCACCAGCTGTGCAGCAGGACCGGGCCCTGTGCAGGTCACACACCGTGAGCACGGCAGCGGGAGCCTTGAATTCAGAAAGCTGGGACAGGGTGCTGGACAGGGTGCTGGGCAGGAGCTGGGGACGGGACCCTGCTTGTGCAACTCCGCTCAAAGCCCTAATTAGAAAACATGTGGTGCAGGATTTGGACAGCCAGGAATTTTTTTTTAACATACCTGCTTGTTGCCACTTTCTTTTCTTTCTCGTACCTACCTATCTTCCTCCTTTCTCCTCGCCCTTCCTTTCCCTCCCTTCCCTCCTTCCTCTCCCCATCCCTCTCTCTCTCTCTCTCTCTCTCTCTCTCTGTATCAACACCACCACATCTTCTGTAATAGAACCGTGCTCCCGCCTCTGATATGGACCCTAGGATCCAAGTGATTTCTGGAAGCCTAAGTCTCGCCCATTACCTCCAGGCTTCGCACCCTGCATCGGACTCCAGTTGCTCTTAGCATGTACGACCCCTCCCGCGGCTTCATCAAGCTGCTCCCTTTCACCCTGGGTCAGCATCCCCCATCTCCATCATGCTGCCCCCTCTGGCCACTCTGAACTGCAGTCCCCAGATGTGCTGTGCCTTCTTGCTGCCACCTGCTCACCCTATGCCCAAGCGTCGGCCACCAGCACCTGTTCTCCAAGCACATCCTCAGCACCTACCATGTGCCTGTTCCTGTCCCAACCCCAGGGACACAGCAGGTGCAGATACTTCAGGCCCTGACCTTGCCGACCCCGTGTGCTGGCCACGCCCGCTTTGTGGCCCTCAGCTGCGACCCGCTGTCCTAGACCTCTCCTGTGGACCATGTGTGCTTCCTTTGTCCTCTAAAACACCTGGCTTTTCCCATCCCAGTGCTTGCAACTTTTTCAGCTTCAGAGTTCTGAGCTCTTGGAAGGCAGAGAAGCTCACCGCCCAGGCTGGCACACAGTAGGTACACAACAGAGGCCCACTGATGGAATGGGTTAAAGGCGCATGTAACACCAAGGATCACTGTGAGAAAACACACTCTCCCTGCGATCATAATGAACGCAGCTCCCTCCCTACGCTCAGCAGCTTGGTAGGGGCCTTTGACCAGGAGGCGACATCTACGTTGCGGATGATAAGTTTGCTGTCCATCAAATGGTCCCTCCTCCGTGTGAAATCTGTCTTCCTGGTTGCTTCGAAGATTTCCTCTGCCTTTGGAATTGTGCCGGCTCACTAGGGTCTGCGTAGACATGCACGTGCTTCTGCATTCCTCTAATATGTCTTCCGTTACCTCTGGACCGTTCTCAGGCATTTCTTTTATTTCTCCATCTCTTTTTCTGGAACTCCTGTTGGCCACAGAAGAGGTCTCCCCATTTCATCCCTTATTTCATTTCTCCTTCATACTTTCTTTTCTATTTCTTTGAGTCCACTGCTCTGAGCAGTTTCCTAGGTCCTTTCTTTGGGTTGCTTTGGTCTCTGTCTCATCTCCTGTGCACACTGCTTATTGAATTTTTAAATGATGGTTTAATATAGATGCCGTGAAGTAATGAGGCTTTGACGGGATGGTCCACTCAGGCCGCCATCACCTGCTTCCTTAGGGAGCATCTCCCACTCCCTGAAAATTTCCTCTCTGCTTTATATTGAATTTTGTATGAATGGACACACGCCAAATGTATTCTTCTGCGTCATGTTCTTTGCAATTTTAATTTTAAAGACTGTATTTGTTTTTATTGGAAAATGTTTTTCTTTTGGTCTATTTTTTGGGGTATCGTTTCCTCCTAATGTCATTATGTTTGCCATTTCTTTTTAAGAACCTCTTTCAATAATTTTACACTTGCTTATTGTGTGGGCCTTCCATAATGTCCTATGACGTTGAGTTACTTTTCCTTATTTGTGTCTTGTTTTTAGTGGATTGCAAATTTTGGTGGGCAAGTTCCTCTTTGTTAGATTTTTCCCAAAGGGTGTCCTGTGTGCCTTGGGTAGTACACATATTCCGCTCCTGGGTAGCACACAGAGGTGTAGTACAGATTAGAATCTAGAAGCATTTGCATGTTCCCTAGATTTAGAATTTCAATTTCTTATTTGAACCTGGGTTAGTGTTTGTTTTTTCCTACCTCGAATTCCAAGTGTACGGCAACTTCGTTTTCCTCCCTTGGGTAAGGGGTAGAGTTTTTCCATCTCTCAGAAAAGGGAGCTTTCCTCCTCGAAGCCTGTCTCCTTCGGCATCACAGCTCTAATTCTGGCCTGCGTAGGCAGGGTGGCTTCTCCTGCCTCAGACCATCATTTTGTGTGATCTGCTCATTTTTTTTTTTTTTTTTTTCTGATCCTTTTTTGCTTTGCTTCTGGCCTTTGAGAGTTTTGCAGTTTTGGCCTCTGGTAAGCTTGTGTAAAAGAAGAAGTTAATAAAGGGGAAACACTGGGAAATGGGAGGTGGTGGATGCAGGGAGCCAGGGAAGGAGGGAGATGAAGGAGATGGGGAAAGGGATTGAAAGTGTTCCTCTCTCTCTCTCTCTCTCTCTCCTCTCTCTGTGTGTTATTTTTACAATCAAACATATACAAAGAAATAGCAGTGTAAGTTATTGAACCAGTCCAGACCAACCAAATTTAACTTTTCTTTTTGTGTATAAAATAAAAGACCTAAAAATTGTAAGTTTTGATTAAGTGCTCCAGGTAGCTACTCAAATCCAGCAAGTTTGAGAAATATTAGAAGTTCTAGAGGTGGAAATATTATATTACATACATAAATATTACATAGGCCCTAATAGTAGGTTTTATTTAGCCTGCCAGGTGGTGAGGGCCTGGTGGCTATTTCTCTATTTCTGTCCATCTTCTTTGGTCTCACCCGTAGCCTTCCATCCTTGGGGAAGCAGACATTGGACTGTCTAATCAGGATTTCAGGTACACATGGGTCGGCCCCTTCAACTGTGGGTTACATTTGCCTTTCCAGATGCATGGCTGCTGAAGGGCCCCTGGCAAGAGTGCTTTGATGGCTCCTGGGTCTGTGTCGCTCAAGTCAAATGGTGTCGACTCCCAAAGAATGACATGGAAGCGTTACTGACCATATGAGTTAGTTCAGAAATATTTCCCAGAAATATTAAAGTTAATGAGAAATGTTTGAGACACCTCGGGTGGTTGAAGTACCCCGGAGACTGAGTCAGATGTGACCTGAATCCTCCTGTTTCTGTTTACAGAGAAAGCTTGCTGATTTCTTTCTCATTTCTTCCCCTACTTTGGCTTGTAGTATGGCGGTGGTGCCTTCAGGGCCCTGCCCCACGCTGTCCTTTTTGATCTCCATTTCCTAGCCTTTGCAGGGAACATGGTCACCCTGGGAATGCAGAGCATACTGCCTGAAACCCTTGCTTTTTATTTTTGAATGAGCAGCAGGCCGAGAGAGGTGGTAACACACGCCCCCAGGCTTTGATATTCACCCTCTCTGATAAGATTGGTCAATCTAGTCAGACCCTGTTTATGCACCTGGGATTATAAACAACAGCCACCCATCCTTTGGCTTTTTCTGTGATGTTCCCAAGAAATGCCTCCACTTTGCAAATGAAAATCCAAATATAAATTCCGAGGGTGGTGTGGAAGATAATACTTGTTGTGAAGCCTAATTTAGAAAAATCATTTATTGTGCCATCCTATCGCTGTGAAAAAATATGTAGTCTCTTGCATTTGCTAAAACAAATCGGCTCCTGCTTTCTGGTCTCAAAACACACTTTGCTTTTTTTTTCTTTTCCCCGGGACCATCAATTTAATTCAGGAATGATCTAATTATGAGGCAGTGAATCCAGTCCTCAGGATGGTAAGTGCTGGCTGCCCTAGGAGAGAAGCCCTGGCAGATGGTTAGTTCAGAGTGAATTTACCTTGGGATTGGGGCTTTAGATTGACAGCTTTTTCCACTCAATTAAATGCAACAGCTGCTAAAAGGCAGCACAGAACTTGCTGTGGATCACCACCATCACAGGCCCAGGCTGGACTCAAGAGGGCGTTTCCAGGGGCCCGCATCGTAGGAAGGAAGCAAAGCCCGAGGTACACAGAGAGGCCCAGGATGCCCTCCCTGTATCATGTGGTATTTATTTCCCTTTCCAGGTCACTCACTTTATTTAGGACCTCTGTTTTGGTGTCCTGTTTGTCAGTGACTCACTAGCTATCTCCTCCAGCCACTCCATGTTCCAGAAAGTTCACTTACGGCTCTTTTACTTGTGGTGCCTTGTGACCGCACTCTGTATGGCTTGGGGCACCCTGGATGGCCCCTTGCTCTGGGGAAGAAAGAAGACGTCCCAGTTGTGGATGTATCCTTGGAGCCTGGGCCCCTGCAGCTGCTCCCCCAGAAACTAGCAGGCCCAGAAGTGCGTAGAGCCATTCTTTGAGCCGTGGCACGCCGGAGTCCTTCCCACATGCTCCTCTCTGACCTGTGCGTCCCTCTTCCTGCTTCCTGACGGTGCTCCCGGCCCCCCATTGCTGCTTTCCTTCTTAGCATCCACGGTCAGGCGCCACACAGATGTTTCTGAACAGCGTAAGGAAACCAGGCACCGCGCATCTGGAGGCTCCCTGGGAGGCGTAGGGGTGGCCCTGCCTGCATCAGTCCCCAGCCGTCCTCACCTTGTACCCAGGAGGGCCATGCAGCACAGCTCGTGCCGTGTTATTTCTGTTTTACAAGCCCGGGGAGCCTGAGCCTGCAGTTCCTCCGTCAGGTACGCGCTGTTGTCAGCCCGTTATCGCTTTCCTGATTTCCTGCGTAAGCAGTTTGGATAATCCCTGTCATATGTGATTACATTCTTCCCCCCTCCCCAGAACATCTTGGTGTAATTGGGTTGATAAACTCGACCTCAGTCCAGTAGTCGGCTTGGAATATACTTTCACCTTCTATCTGTGTGACTGAGATGGTTTTGAATTGCTCTGCTCGGGAAAATCAAGGCTTTTGAGCAGCCAGGCCATCCGCGGTGAAAGCCAATCACAGAGCAGGTGGCGTGGACTCGGGAGGGCCGGGGACTTCAGTTAAGCTTCGGGTTGAAATGGGATTTTTCTCTCCTGCGCTCGTGTGAAGAGCGGCGTGTGCTTCTCTGTGCGGTTGTCAGGGTCCAGGGAACGCTTACCCTGTTTATCTGTCTCTGCCTCCTGGGGCTGCCGTTTCAGACTTCCGGTCCACCTGACTGACTTCCTGTCCACCTGAGGTGGGGAGGGTTTGCATATACATTTAGCGACCTCAGCTTTGTGCCAGGGAACAATCAGGAGGGACCGAGGCTCCTGTGTTTCTCCTCTTCCCCCTCTTTCCTTTCCTTCCTTTATTGGCCTTGCTTCTGAAGGCAGAGGAGAAATCGGTGTGCTTGGACCGTTGGACATTTTTAAGGGGCAGATCAGTGCTTTGGTTAATTTCACAGTAACCTAAGATGCTACCGCCGCCTGAGGCACTTGTTTGCTGACTCAGTCTGATAATTCGGCACCTAGTAGAGCCCCAAGGCTTCGATGCGAAGGAGCTTTGAGAAGTGAGGATGGAGTGGCTCAGGAGATTTAGGAGAAGCCAGTTGAGGAGATAGCCCAGGGACACAAGCACCGGCCCGGTAAGCACAAGGTTCCAAGTTCGACACCCCCATACTGCAAACATAAAGTAAAACAAAAAACAAATAAATTTAGGAAAGGAAGGACAGATGGTTCGGGAAGGTTAAAGAGTTTCTTCCTAGTGCTGGGAGAGAACAGCCTGTCTGGGTGAGGGGCTTGCAGAGGGACAGATTGCTGGACTGGGACAGAAGGAAGGCATGGGAAAGGGAGTCACGGGGCGTAGTATGGAGTGCGAGGCTCTTCTGCCAAGCTTTAGAATTCAAGTCTAGGCCAGTGGGGACCACGTAAGGCCCATGAGCAGGGGGTGGTGCCACGGGGCCTGTGCTTACAGAGGATAAGTGCTTGTGACTCTGATATTTAAAATGGCTTTTTGATTTAGAGACCAACATGGTGTAGGCCTGAGCTTCATTGCTTCTTAGCAGTAATTATTTTAAATGTTTTGGGAAGAATATTTCCTTCCAGGGCACAGATTTTTTCCTTGGACATTCTTGGGAGGGCCTGTTCAGCCTTCCCTTAGAAGAGGGATGTGGATCTCCGCCACTGTGGACAGCTCTCCCCAGTCGCCCCAGCCGCAAATGCGCAGGGGTGGTCCAGACAAAGACAAGAAGTGCCTTAGTCATCAGTGCGCCTGTTCCCTAGGTTGTGGTGTTGAAACGTGCAGGACATTATGCCAGGCCCCTGTACCTGGAAGTCTGGAGACTGTCACTCTCTTTATTTAACTTGGAGTATTGGGCCCTTTCTAGAGAAAATCCTGCATTCATACTGATTTTTAAAGGGCTGCCCTGGAATGGTCTCTACCTTGGCTCCCAAGTGCGTTCATGCTGTGCCTCAGGGGAGCACCTTACCTGCTTCCTCCTTGTCCAGCCTTGTTGTGCATACAAACTGGAACAGGGAGCCAGGCGTGGTAGTGCACGCCTGCAGTCCCAGCACTGGAAAGCTGAGGCAGGAGCATCCTTGGGAGTTCAAGACCAGCTTGGGCCACAAAGTGACCTCAAGGCCAGCTTGAACTGCATAGTAAGTAAACCCTGTCTCAAAAAGATTAAAAAAAGAAAAGAAAAAAGTCTTGGAGCAGAAGATCTTGCAAGTGCTCCCTGTCATTCGAGCGTCTCCAAGCATCCTCACAGCCTTACAAAGTATGTGTGCCTCCCGCCGCACACACAGGATGCGTGGAAACGAGACCTCCTGACCATCCACTCTCCCTGAGCTTCTGCAGCGTCTGTCAGAGGCCCTGCCTGGTGGAAACCCTCCCAGCAAAGCTTGAAAGTGCCTGGAGCAGCAGCATGTAAGCAGGAGGCCCCTGCCCTTCAGGACTAGGCCACATCTGCCCCACCTGCCTTGTGCTGCATGTTGCTGGTCCAGGATGGGTGCTGGAGACATGCGCAGACAGACAGGTGTGCGCGCGCTGGAGACGTGCGCGTGCTGGAGACGTGCGCGCTGGAGACCTGCGCACTGGAGACCTCCGCGCTGGAGACCTGCGCACTGGAGACCTCCGCGCTGGAGACGTGCACGCTGGAGACGTGCGCGCTGGAGACCTCCACGCTGGAGACGTGCGCGCTGGAGACATGCGCGCTGGAGACCTCCGTGCTGGAGACCTGCGCGCTGGAGACCTCCGTGCTGGAGACCTCCGCGCTGGAGACCTGCGCGCTGGAGACCTGGGCGCTGGAGACCTGCGCGCTGGACACCTCCGCGCTGGAGACCTGGGCGCTGGAGACCTCCGCGCTGGAGACCTCCGCGCTGGACACCTGGGCGCTGGAGACCTCCGCGCTGGAGACCTGGGCGCTGGAGACCTCCGCGCAGGAGACCTGCACACGCGAGCTGGAGACCTGCGCGCTGGAGAGAGTGATGCTTTCTGACATCTTGATCTTTCTTGGTGAGTGGCCTGGAGGTGGCCCCTGCCAGCCACCCTGGGAAAAGTCTGCCGGGGTTATCCCCCTTTCCTTGTTTTGGTGCAGGCAAGGCCGAGGGGCAGTGAGGTTGAGCCCTTCCCACCCCAGAGCAGGGGTGGCAGTGCCCGGTCACATCCTGTCATGGCCCTAGTCGCGGCGGGCTCCTCTGTGCCATGGGGGGGCAGTAGTCCCCCAGCCTAGACATGAGGTCTGCCTTGTCTGCGCTGCACAGCAGCCTGTTACAAAAGCCTCCTCCGATTCCCAGTTCCGGTGCCTCTTCTAACGAGCTGCAGGAGGCCCCCTAAGCGCCTTCATTGCCGCATAGAGGGAGGAAATGCAGACGGCTTTATAACTGAGCAGCCTCACTCCAGGCACTGTTCATTGTCCTCAGTCCGGCTCTTCTGAGGGCAGTGCCCCCAGCAAGGACCAGCTCCGAGCTGGCCATGCCCTGACCAGCTCCCTAACAGCCTTCCTGTAGGGTCCACAAGGCAATGTGTCTTTAAATCTTCCCTGTTTTCCAAGTTCTGCTCCGGCAAGCCAGCGCTGCTTTCAACCTGCAGAGTTAAATTTACCCGGACTGACAACTGTATATGGCGGGTTTGGTTATGTAATCGCGATGGCTGCTTTCTGCTCCTCGCTTATCCAAACACGGTGCGCAGAGGCCGGGGAGAAGCAGCCCTGCATCTGGGGGTGCCGCCTGGGTGACTGGATCCTGCGTCTCTAGCATGTGTTTTAAAGCACTGTGCCAATTATCTCATTATTCTGACTTTGGTGCCATTAGGTGACTTTTTTTAATATCTTAATTATTAGCTTAGCAGATTCTGTGTGCACATGGGCGATTTGTTAATTTATGCTGTTTGAAATGAAATCCAGTTGTTTTTGCAGTATATTTCATAATATTATGGCCAGCTGAATCGCAGCACTGCCGGGGTGGCAAATTCGCCCTGAGGGAAACGCGCGCCGTTGTCTTTGCGTCCTCTGGTAGTAATCTCGAGCTATCGCTTGTGACTCATGCCTCCTCAATTTTCACCTGAAAAATGCACTTTGACCCTTACAGGCCAGCAGGGCCTGGGGAAGCCAGATAGAGGACTTTCAGAGCCTGTGGCACACCGAGGCGAAGGTGTTCCCATCCCTAAGCAGCCCTGACCTGGGGAACTGCAGAGGGGTGGGGGTTTGCATGGAGACCCAGTGGGACTGAGGGCCGTGGGTGTGGCTTCCTGGTTGGTTGTTAGTCTGGGACTGCAGATACGCAGCAGAAGCAGCTCCTTAGCTACTCCAGGAAGCCCTAAATATTTGAGTTGCTCCAGTAATACCTCAGTTTCCAAAGACTTCTGTTCGCAAACAGCTGTGTTTACAAGCACAAGTGTTCAGCCCGATTTTGCTTCTGTTCTCAGACTCCACATCAGCTGACAAGCACAGCCATGGCCATCTTCCCCACACAAACACAGCCACGTCCATCTTTCTCACACAAATTCAGCCATTTCCCCCAAATTCGTAAAACAAATGAGGTTCGTAAACCAAGGTACCATTGTGTCTCATGCAGCATGGGATGGAGGTGGCCTGACAGAGCCAAGGTGCATGTGAGGCCGTTGGAGTTAGGTCTGGATTAGAGCTGTGACTCTTGGTTCACAAGCAGTCAGCCCTTGGCCAGGACGTTTTATTTCTTTAAGTCTCCATTTCTACAACAGGAATGGAAATTTCTTTTGAGTGGGCCTGTGAATCAAGTGTGTGAAGTGGCCAGCTTTGTGGTTGGCCCACATCAGATACGCAGTCAGAACTTCCTTTTCCTGTTTTTGGACACCCGTGGGGCGGTGAGATTTGTGTGAACTTGGTGGGTCACAGACTAGCAGAAGAGGGGAAGCATCAGTAGGGGAGACCTAAGTAAAGGAACAAAGTAAATAATACAAGAATGTCCCTTGGCTAATGAATGAAAGAGAAAATTTCCATGAGTTCAAAAGAGAAGACCACTGGGAAATTTCCTACACTGACCTCTCTCTTGACTAGTCGTGAAGGATAGAGAGATTTAGGTAGATGCAAAGACTGTCGGGGTGGGGTGGGGTGGATCCCCGAGGAGCACTTAATGTGTACAGAGACACAGAGCTGTAGCTGCCAATGTTTGGGTGTTTTCTTGGGAAATTGCCGGGTATCCCCTCAATTAAAATTGATGGTGTACGTACGATAAGTAATAGGATTAAAGAGGAGGTTAAAAATGTAGATCAGAACTCCACTGTGGAGGACTCTGAACACCAGGTGGAGAGAAAACGTGCACTGTCTTGTGTTATTTGATTCCTTAATGTGTGAGCTCTGGACCAACTTGCAGACTTCTGGCCCACAGAGCAGTGCCTGGGCCCATGCTCCGGCAGCGGACCTCTAGCGGCCAAGAGAGGAACTGCAATGTTTAAGAGCCTGACTGTTGTTCAACGCTTAACTCCTTGCAAGATAAGCGAGGATATAAATACACAGGCCAGGCAGCTCTGTATGTTGATAGATTTGCCTGAGATTTTACCATTAACAGCTGCAAAAAGCATTAAAAAAGTGAAGCATCCTGGACCATTTAGTGGTAGGGCAAACCTACCCGTCAACCTCTGTCGATCCTGAAGACCCCCTGTCTTACCCGAATTTATCATTGGCAACTTTAAAATAGCATGAAACACATTACTGTTGCAGGCAACAGTGGCAGCCCGGGGCCCTGTGCCTCTCAGCTGGCACTGATGGCTTCAGTGGCATTGTCTTAATTCTCACCGCGCTTCCTTGAGAGGGGCCCAGTGATTATCTGTGCATGGCACAAGTACAGAACGTGACTGAGAGAGGTTAATTACTACGCTTAAGGTCACCTAGTTGGAAATCGTATAGCTGGAACACAAAGCTGGCCAGTATGGCGCTACCTGTGCTTTTTTACAAGTACTATCTAGTGACCGCCAAGCCTTCGGTGGTGACAGAATAATATTCAGGAAACCCTTTCAACAACACACTGGATGGGTGACACTGCATCTAAAAATACTAAGCACAAGGAAGTGACCCAGGACGTGCTGTCGGGAAAATCGCTGCTGTGGGGGTCACGCTGCTTTTTTCTCATTACACAGGCTCTAAGAGATACAATTCCATATTTTTTTTAGTCAGTAGGAGACACACGTGACAGCTTGCTTCTCCTAGTCCCCTGCGCCCCAACTTCTTTTCTCTGGGAATGGGGTAGGGCAGGAGGCTGTGAGCCTCTCAGAGGCACACGGCTTACCTTCTCTTCTAGAATGCGAGGCAGTTTCATTAGTGCTTGCATCAGTTCACTGTGGGTCCAGGCGCTTCCCAGCAGCCGTTCCTTCTTACCACGGCCTCGGCCTCGCTGTAGCGCGGATGAGGAGCAGCTGGAAGTGCATGTATAAACGCACACTCCCCAGGGCTGTGGGCAAGTGCCGTGGAGCTGCTGCTAGCTAAGTGGCCTCTTGGAATGGGAGCCGTTGTGACGGCTACAACCCATCCTGCAGGTCCGAGAGCCAGCTGCTAGGGCCAGGGTCTGGGGTGGGGGGTGGTACATGGTGGGAATGGAACGTCAAGTGGGGAGTCGTGCTGCTCGACCCTGGGAGCCACAGCAGAGAAAGCTTAAGGCACTGCTGGTTGCCACCACTATCTGCTGACCTTGGGAGGATGATCACACCCATCTGGAGTATCAGGATCCACCTTTGCAAAAGTGGACAATGTAAAGACAGTCTCTGTGTTTGGGAGTATTTCGGTTATTCTCTCATTGCTGGAACAAAATACCTGACACCCAAAATCAAGAAAGGAAAGGTTTATTTAGCTCACCGTTAGCAGAGGTTTCAGTCCATACTCGGCTGGCTCCAAGGCAGAGGGGCACATGGCAGAGGGCAGCGCTTCATGGCAGCGGCACATGCAGAGAGCCGAGAGGGCGCAGCAGTGTGTGTGTGTGTGGGGGGGGAACTTTCTCCTTTGCTTATACTGTGTATAGGCTGTGAGCCCCAGGGCGGGAGTAGCTGTTCGTGGCGGAGGAGAAGAGCAAAGAGCAGAGGGAGGAGCCATGGCTGCAGCAGCTCACAGGCCTCTGTCCCTTCCTTAGATGGTATTCAGGCTAGAAGCCCCAGGGCAGGGGTAGCACTCACACCCATAACCCCAGCATTGGATCATGAATTAATCACAAACGCTAGAAGCTGCCCCATGACTGCTTGAGGTTTGGGGGGTGGGTAGACACAAAGCATAACAGGGAGGTGGCTTCGCGTTTCTTCCCAGTGCCATGCCACTATTGCTGGCCATATTGCTTATGATTCTTTGTGGTTCACATGAGAAAAATCATATTTAAGCTATCGTACAGAAAAGTGGCACCGGGTGTGACATGCTGGTCCCACCCCTGCACACACAGTTGCAACTGGGCCTGGTGGTGTGTGCTGGTAATGCTAGTGCTTGGCAGGCTGAAAATGGGAGAATCACCAGAAGTCTGATCAGTGTAGTGAGACCCCGTAGACCCTGTACTAAACACATAAACAAAAAAGTGGTGATGAGTAACTGGAAAGTTTAAGAGAGGGCGATAAAACTTCAGAGTAGGCTGGATCTCCACTAACTGTGAGTTGGCACAGTTCTGTTCCTTGGTGGTTTGTCTCCAAGAAGAGACCCCAGGGGAAAAGGAGGGCTTTTTCCGTGTGAATCCGTAACTACATACTCGTTGGTCCAGGCTTGTCATAGGTCTTCCCCGTCCTTATTCCACAGCAGTAGCTGGAGTCAGGGAAGGTGTGGGGGGCTACAGCCCCCTGATGGCTAGCCTGGGGCTTCTGCCTGTTCTCACAGAGCACAGGATTCTAGAAATAGCGGGGCGTGGTGGCGCACGCCTGTAATCCCAGCACTTGGAAGGCTGAGGCAGGAGGATCGGTGTGAGTTCAAGACCAGCTTGGGTTACAAAAGTGAGCTCGAGGCCAGCCTGAACTGCATAGTGAGACCCTGTCTCAAAAAGACAAAAATAAAAATAAAAATAGAAATATATCATTGCTCTATGAGTGAATAGAATTTATATAGCCTGGGCGGAGACGGAGACAAGACGATGTAGGCAGGATAAGCATGAGGGCATCAGAGGTAGGGACTGGGACAACGTGTCCACGGGTTAAGAAGGACTTGTGTGTGGAGTACATGGTTCATGTAGGGAGGGAGGCAGGAGGGAGTACAGTGGCCCGCAAGGGACTTGGATTTGGGCGTGGCCAGCGTTTCCTTGATGACAGAGAGGTGTTGACGGTTTTGTGCTGAGGTTGCATGCAAAGAGCACAGTAGAAGCAACAACCAGACTTCGTACACATTCTTCTAATTGGCCACAGCCGCAGCCACTTAGTCGGTCTGACCTCGTGGCAGCCCCGTGAGGCAGGTGCTAACTCTCTGTTAGATTAGAAAGCACGTATGCTGGGATGTGGAGAACTTGCTCCGGCTCTCTGCTGACCGGAGCTGCAGAACCCGGGTGCACCTGAGTTCCTGCCAGCGATCAAGTGTTGTCGGGGAGGAGCAGGGGCCTGGGTGTGACCAGGCCATGGGTGCACAGGTCACTCATTCATCCTGTAAAGCACTCTTCAGGGAAAACCAAGGGGAAGCCACAGGTGGAACCCCTGTCCACACATAGCAGGGCTCAGGGAAGCAAAGACCCTGAGGTCCCTGTAGACGCCGATGTTGGAGTGCTTGCAGGCAATGGGCAATGGTGCACTGCCTCAGGCCGAGTTGTAGAGGCCCCCAGTTACTGCGCATGCGTACCTCCTTCTGGAGGAGGTATATCCTGGGTTGAGTGGGTTGCTGAGGCAGGGATGGGGTGCTGGGGTCTGGATGGAAGACGCTGCTATCTTTTGGTAATCGTCTAGATTCTTCCATGAGCCTGGGTGGGGCATGGTGAGCCCTTACAGCTCACTTGGGAAGCCGACCATCCAAACTAATTTGCCGTTAGGCAGAAGCCAGTGCAGCATGTCACTTTTAAAGTAAAGCGCATTAATTCTCAGAATGACTATTTTATGGTGCGGAGCAGCCTGTCTAAATGAGAGGAATAAAAGGCCAGTGGTCAAGTCCTCCACGTTATTCACTCCACGCGCCTCAGTACATCACCATCCCTGAAACTGCGGCTTGGCCGCCCTTCCTGGTGGAGCAGCGTGGTGGCGAGGGGTGCCGTGTGAGGCTGTGACCTCCGTGTGCACGCTGCATGCTGCGCGGAGAGTGACCCTCCAAAGCTGCGCACATCCCTTGGGGACCCACCTGTGGGTCTCGTGCACTTCCAGCCAAGGCTGCGCCTGGTCTGCCGCTGCAGTCTTCAGTCCGGGCAGGCTTTGCAGAAAGAGGTGAAGCTCGCTCCGCAGCAGTATTGGGCATCCAGACCGGCAGCGCTCTACAGACCCGAGTTTGAAGTGTTCCTCTTTCAGAGCAGATCAAGCCTGCAGACCGTGGTGCCCAAGGTCTCGCTGAGAGGCGGTGGCAGGCAGAGTCCTCCTTTGGGTTCTGGGTGTTTCTTGGGGTGCTGTGGAGACAGGGACCCCATTGGGCACCTTTGTTGTTTGCGGAATGAATCCAGATCAACAGACCCTGCCTCAGGCCTCCTGGAAGGCAGGATGGAGCGTGGATGAATATTAGAAAGTTGATGCTGTGCTCGTGTGCAGAGCACTGGAGCGGCTGAAATGTTCTGAGTGCCAACAATAGAATCCGGCAGCCCTCCTCACGGCATCCTGGGACGCTTGCGTGCTGTGTGGGCTGCCGTCGTCCCATTACGCTTCCATTCTCGACCACTATGTGTGCCCTGATCAGAAATGAGTGCTATTTGGTTTTGCTCTAAGAAGATAGCAGCATAGACATGCTTTGCTTTCTTTTTTTCTGTTTTAAATCCATGTGACTGGTACTCACATAGGTAGCAGTCCCCAAGTATGCGCCCTGGGCAGAGCCGCACAAGAAGCTTTGCATGCAACGTTTCCACCCCTCTGCAGGCCCTGCACGCAAAGTGCCACCCCTCCTAGTTGCAGGTGACGGATGAGAGGTTCAGAGCTTTCCCCCCAAGCCCACAGCTGTGGAGCCAACATTTCGACAAAGAGCCTTTGCCCTGTGAGGACATTATTCCCGCCAAAGCACCAGCACTGCTTCTGCCTTGAGAACTGAGACGCAGGACCTCTCTCTCTCCTGGATCCACTTTATCTTGGTTTATAGACCATTCACTTCTCAGCTGAAAGACTGGCTCAGGAGCTTTTGGAAAGCAATTAGAATTATTTTTTTTTAAGGGAAGCCATTGTGGAAATAGGATTCATATACACTAACAAAATATTTACACTTTCTACCTATTATATGTAAAATCATACACACACACACACACACACACACCTTCTGCAGTTTGCTCTTTAAGCCACATGCAGCCTCCTGCTTGAATTTCTTAGATGGCCACTCTCTTAGGACTGTTTTTTAGTAAGGTCTCTTCTGATATTTAAGAGTGGGCCTGACCTTATACAAGAGATGGTTCTGTAAAGTTCACGTCAGTTTAGCTTCCTGTATGGCATGTGTACCACATAGCATGTGAAACATAGCATGGTTGCAGGAGGCCCACTGGGGCTTCCTTGGTGAGTGGGGAAACACCTTTCACAAAGAGAGGTGGTCCACCTGCTTGTCTTGTGTGCTGCTTAATTTCAGATTGGAGCTTGCTTAGACTCTTAAATCAGAACGCTCTTGATTTTATTTTTTTCTGGACCAAATATTCTTAAATAAAGCCCCCTCCTTTTTTTTTTTTTTTTGTCTTTTTGAGATAGGGTCTTGCTATGCAGTTCAGGTTGGCCTTGAGCTGGCTTTTGGAGCCCAGGCTGGTCTCAGACTCACACCAATCGTCCTGCCTCAGCCTCCCGAGTGCTGGGATGACAGGCATGCGCCACCACGCCCGGCTTGTCCCCCTTTTTTTTTTTGCATTGTCATCTGTGAGAATCACCTTCATCTAGCGCTTTGGGGTTGGAGAGACAGCTAGACTTCAAAAAGGTACTATGCACTTCATTACTTGCCAAAGGATATAAATCTCATTTATTCTTTTTATTCAACATTACCACATTTCCCATAGAGCAGACATATTGATTTATTTATTCCTGTCCGTAATGCAGGTTCTACTTGGGAGGCTGCTGCTGGATGAGTGATCCATAGCCACTCCGCCTCTTGGGTCTGGGGCCCACATGGGCTGCAGCCCTCCTTTCTGCTGGGCTTATGGCACTGTCCTGGGCCCACAGGATGGCTCTTTACCTGTCACTTCACGTGTCACTGAGGCCTGGGACCCAGTTCCTGTGGCTGAACAGAGGAGCAGTTTATTCTGCTGCATGGTATCCGCTTATAGTCAGCTGGTGCCCTACAGAGGTAGGATGCCTGAGGAGCTGGGGTGGAGGACAAGAAGCGTCTCTGTGAGGGCAGCCAGGGCAGGGAGAGAAGGGAGGGGCCAGCGGGGTGGATGTCCTCTTCCAGGCCACTGCCAGGGACCTGCCTGTCCACTCCTCACCCCGCCTCCCGGTAGTAGATTTCCCTACTGATTTAATTCACCGATGAATTGGAGGGCACAGTCCTGCCCTCTAAAAGTTACACCTCTGGGTAGGTAAGACTTTAGGGCATACGGTTGTCTCACCCGTGACAGCCTTTTCTTCTGACATCCTTTGAATCATCTCGGACAGAGCTGCCGAGAGGTGGAAAGGCAGCGGTGTAGGCTGGAGAAGACCCGCTGTGGACCGGGTCCGCGGCGGCCGAGCAGACCCGCTGAGCGCCCTAGTGTGGGCGCTGCGTGCCTTATGCTTCCTGCCCTTTACTTCCTCCTTCATTAGTACCATCAACCCCACGAAGGCCAAGGGCGTCTCCTCCTCATTTACAAGCCTTTTCGAACACCTCGCATGGCTATGAAAAGATGTTCTTATATGAGGCAGCAGAAGCTCATGCTTCAAACACTGAAGATTCAGAAGCTAAGGAGATGCGGTCCTGAGGCCTGGCTCTCCTCCCTCTGCTCTCTCCCTGCAAGACCTTGCATTTTTTCTTTTTGTTCTAGAAGGCCTGGGACTGCCTGGGTCATGCCCTGGGTTCTGATGGACCTACACCATTTTTCCTTTCCCGGAAAGTACAGCATCAGGTCTTGGTATCTATTGGGCAAGATACCAAGGCCCTTTGCCACCGACCTGGTCACTCAAGGGTCCGGAGGAGATGTCCCACTTCGTGGGGCGTTTTGAGCTGCTTGCAGGAATATCCTGCAGACACACACGGTGCTGATGCTTCTGAGACCCCTCGTTTGCTGTGAGGGGAATCAGAGAAGCGGTGGGTGGCCTCTGTCCCCTGCCTCTTTCGTGTGGCCCCTGTGCTCTGAAAGGCTTTGATCCTACATCTCTGTTTATTCACGATTAGTTCCCAGTGTTGTTATGCAGACAGTGTGAAATAGGCCTGTCAAAACAAGCTGCAGATGGCCGGGGAAAGAACTCAGTAGAATAAGCGCTTGCCTGGTAAGCACAGGGTCCTGAGTTCAATCCCCAGCACTGCAAAAATAAACACAGCAAAGAAACATACAAACAGAAAATGGCAGACCTGGTTGCAGCCAAGACCCTGGCCAGCCCCTGCAGCTGAGGAAAAGGCGAGTGCTCCTCTCCTGCAGAACGTTTGAGATACTCCATATCTCATTAGTACAAGTCCCTGGATTGGGCCTCTGCGGCCTTCTGTTCAAACCCCGCTTTGTCAGTGCCTGTTATAAATAAAGTTTTATTGGGACACAACCTCACCCAGCTTTTTTACACATTTCCTGGAGTTGCAGCGGGAGGCAGCTCCCACAGAGACCAGAGCGCCTGCAGACTTGAGTGTCTTCTTCTCTCCGGCATTCTGGAGAAACAGTTTTCCTTGGCTTTGTTGGACTTGAGAAAGGTGACCCTCTGGTGCTTGGAGTGCGGAATCTCTTCAAAGCATGGGCAGCCTGGTGTGTGTGTGTGTGTGTGTGTGTGTGTGTGTGTGTGTGTGTGTGTGTGTGGTTACAGGATATTTCAACAGGGGGACCACAGGGACTGTCTACAATGCTGAAAGAAAAGGCAGGGAGGAAATGTATCACTCTCTGGGGAATAGAATAGAAAGATGACCCGGTGGTCTGAGGCAAGGGCTTCAGGGTATAACAGAACCCCCGCCCCAGGGATTAGTGAAGTCCACTTCTGGCTGTGTTGGCCCGGCCATGGCAGCGTGACTGCAGGTCCCGGTGGTGCTGCTTCTCTGCCTCTGCCATGATGCTCCTGCCTTGGAGTTAGATAATCACGGCCCCAAACCCTGAGACCATGGGTGTGAGATACCATATCCCGGAAAGCTGACTGATCCGAGGGGTGCGCTGCTGAGCAGATGTTGGGGGACTTGGTTTAAATTCCTGCCGCAGGCCTTGCAAGAGGAGGCAGAAATGCTAACAGCGAGGCACTCCGGGCAGCTCCGTCTTCTCCCTCCCGAAATGTCCTGCAGAGCTCCCAGGGTGCTTCCGGGGAAGCAACTAGATAAACCACAGCTCCTGCCAACGGCGCTGGCTTGTAAAGTTTTTTTTTTTCCCCTTTTTATGCCTGTGGTGATAAACATATGCTTTGAAGCATGAGATTTGATTATCCTGTCTTAGCGCTTATAAATACAAATGTGATTAATGGTCATAAGAAACAGGTTGACAGCGTAAGACTAATTCGCAGCAAAGCAGGCCTGCACGGCGCCCGGGAGGCAGCTGCCCCAGGCCCAGGCCTCCTGCACCGGGGTGAGCCTTAACCTCCACCCCCCTCCTCTGACTGTGTTTCCCCAAAGATCTCCTGGCCTCCCTTTGGAGGCTCTTACTCCTTGATAATTAAAACCGGTGGATTTTCCCCTTGAGAGCTACCTGAGAAAAGTGTCCGAGTCCCTTTGTCAGGCTGTTGAAAGCCCGGAATGCTGCACAAAGACACTTGACCACTGCCACCGTACCTCCTCGGGCCTGGCGGGTTGCCCACAAGATGTTAGGGACAACACAACCTAAATTTGGACAGTCTGTATTTTAGTAGTGATGGGGATCTTCACTCTCTCCCTCTGTCATTTTGCATTAAGGACCTGCCACTAATAAAACTAATTAATAACTGCTGGCTCAATGTGGAGCCGTTGGACTTCTTGGAGCTGGCAGGCTGCCACTGCAGCTTTTGAAAGAAGCACTTCATCTTTGTCAGGGACAGGATGAATATTTCTCCACGCTTCTAATTGGACAAAGTGCCTTTCAAACTCGCTGGCATTTCAGCAAGCAGAAAAAACCCACTATGTGCCGTCCAGATGCGATCACCTTTCAGCAGTCTCTCAGGGCCGACCAAGCCTGTCCCGCAAGAAGCTATAAGGAGAACTCCAGGCTTCCTCTCCTTTTGGGACCTCTGACCTCCCCTATGACCTCTGACCCCAGAGAAGGGGTGCTGAAAGGACAGGGATTGCATAGGCACTCAGCACACCCACAGCTTCCTGTGCTTGGGGAGCCACACAGCGCATGAGAGGGAGGGGGCGCTTAGTAGAAAACAGATTCTTCTGGAACCCTTCCCAGTCTTGCTGAGTCAGAACCTGCAGGTGGCAATCTGAGTGCCTGGCTTTTATTTTTGCAATGCTAGGATTTGAACCTGTGCCTTTATAGGAAGCTCAGCCTCGGGCCTTCTCATTTGTAGTTTGCAGTAGGAGCTCCTTAAGTCACTCAGTTGTCCAGGTTGGGTACAACCTTGGAATCCTTTTGCCTCAGTCTCCCAGAGCACTGCGATTCTGTGTGCGTGGACCACCACACCCAGCTTCCATCTGCATTTTCTGATGTAACCGTGGTTCGAGGCCCCCCTGGGATCATGATACTGTAACTTTTGTCTTCTGGTGGAGGATGATGGATTCAACTCTTCGGGTCCTCTGGCAGCAGCATGTGGCTCCAAGAATACAGCTTTCAGGGTCCTAGTCTCGGTGACATGACCCAGGCAGGCTCCGTGGTCCTGTCAAAGACAAAAGGCATTCACATACAAAAACTGAAGTGGTAAGAGTTACGTAATTAAATTCAGTGACCAAGTTATGCTCTGCAGGCCGTTTATAAGAGGGCCACTCTCGGCCTTGTAGGTGGGGCCAGGCATAGCGCAAGCAGTTATGTTACATACTAAGCAATGCAGGTATTTTCTCTGGAGAGGTCAACCAGTGTGGCATTGGAGCTGGGGCGTGGTGAATGCGTAGGAATGTACAGGTAAAACAAGGGGTGGCCAGGTCTTGGTCTGAGCACTTGAAAGAGCTCATGCAGCCGAGGGTCAGGGAGGGGAGCCCCAACCTCCGACCCCCCACACACACACACTGGCTTGGGGTGAGTCGCTGAGACTGAGGTGAGCCTGAGGTGCAGGAGAGCCAAAGTAGAAAGAACCCTGGGTCCTGGGGCAAACTGGAGCAGAGCAGGAGGACAGATTCCTTCACCCGCCCAGGAATACACACAGCCAGCAGTTGGCCATGGCGGCAGGCTTCTAACTGGATGTGGACCCCAGGGAAGAAGTCTGCTGTGGCCAGGCTAAGGTCTCTACTTTGGGCAACCAGCAGGGCAGGGATGGGCTGGCTGCAAGTGCAGGACCCGTGTGGGGGTCTTCGTTCTTCTGGGGTGGTCAAGGACAAGCACTCCTGCAAGTGGCAGGGGTGCACATCCTGAGGAGAGACTCCCACAAGATTTCAAAGCTGGCGTACTTACGCGGGTGTCGCGAGAGCGTCTGCTGGTGCAACTGCTTAAATTCATTCCCTGTCCCTCTTGTGGAATCCTTGAGGTTCCCAGGAGGAAGGACGAGGCGGGGTGGACAGGTCTGGGGCTAAGTACCACTGAGTTTGCTACCAAGGCTGAGCGAAATCGGACTGTCAGCAGAGGCCCACTTCAGGCCTCATCGGCCTGTTGACGCTTCGTTTGCAGGAGAGTCGTCACGAGACGTGTGGCCGCGGAAGAGCCTGGCGGGGCGGGCTGCTGGGGTTGGGTGATTCCCGTGGTCCACGGCCCTGCACCCAGTAAGTCCCTGGGTTAAATATCCAGAGACAGAGAGGCGCTGTCTGCTTCAGTTCCTCAGGGACTAAGGCTGGCCAGGAAGCAAAGCTCCTGGGGCTGGAGAGATAGCTCTGTGGCACAAGTGCCTGCCTGCCTGGCAAGTGCAAGGTCATGAGTTCAAACCCTGGGCCTGCGAAAGGAAGAAAGAAAGCAAGAAAGCCAAGTCCCTGTGCTGAGGGAGCCCCTGGAGTGTGGAGGGTGGTGTCGGGTATGTGTATGGAGATGGTTAGAAGCGAGGGTTACTGGCACTAGAGCGCAGCCACATCCGGGCACGCAGCTTGTGCCACAGGGCAAGGGTGACGGCAGACTCCGCTAGGGGCGTCGGAAGGCAGTGACGTGATGCGCGGTGTCCAGGAAGACAACTGGGCGTTCACCCAGCCCTCGCAGCAGGCGAAAGGCTGTGTGGGGGGAGCGCTCGGGAGGAGGAGGTGTGAACAGCTTTCGCTTCTCAGTGTTGAGTCTGTGCGGCGGCAGGGTGCTGGGCTGCGTGCTGCGGGGACGAGAAATGAGGACGCAAACACAGCTTGGGTGTTGGAAGGGGCGGGGTGGGCGGTGGACCACGCGGAAGGGCCACCGGATGCGTGTGGCACCTCCGGGAGAGGCAGGGGCCTTGCATCCCGGAGCGCCGACCGCAGGGGAGCAGGCTGCAGCCAGTAAGGATCGGGTCCCTGTCGTGGGACTCCGGGAGCATCAGACACCAGTACACCCTCAGCCCTGTCTTTGCTGAGATGAACGAGGGTGGACATGGCATAAGCAATTGCAGGAGGGGCAGGCAGGAAAAGAGTGATGGGGACTGTTGAATAGGACTCTCCTTGTGTTTGGTAGTTTTCAGTCGAGTATTTGTTTTGTGATAAGACCCAGGCTGGTTACTCGTCACTGTCCTAAAGCTTCTCCTAGCAAAATTTTATCCTTTTTTTTTTGTTGTTGTTTTTTCAAAGCTAGGAATGTAATCATCAGAATAAAGGAAGTAAAGGGGCCTTCTGCAGAGTGCTTTTGAAAGAAAGAGGAATAAGCAAATGACCCCAAGGAGGGGCAGGGGGGAAGGAAGGGCCCTCATTTTCTCTCCTGCCTGTCCGTGAGCTAAATTAAATTTTGAAAAGCCAGGCCTAGTGGCATACAGCTATAACCCTAGCACTTCAGAGGCTGAGGTGGGAGGATTGCTATGAGTTCAAGGCTTGCCTGAACTGCATAGCAAAACCTTGTCTCAAAATTGTTTTTTTTCTTTTTTAGGCAGGTGAAACAGTTGCATAGCTGCCTTAGATTGCTCTTGGGTATGTCTCACTCAGGCTCCCCCATGACCACAGGACATAACCTGAGGACTCAGGACATGAGACCCTGTACTGTAACATCCTATAACTCAGTGGTGTTATAGGATGTATTTTCTGTTCAAGGAAATTATGGGGCTAAAGAGAAAAGGGATCAGTGATATATAGTGTGCCTAAGAAGAGTCACCTAGAGAGAAAACATTGTCTCAGGCTTTCACAGAGAGCAAACTGGTCAAGCAATGGCTGTGACTCATCCAGATGGCTGACAGTGACAACAGTTTTACAAAATGCTATATGTGGCTTCAGGGTACATCCTGAGGGGATTTGACTGACCTTGGGAGATACCAAAGTTACATGTTTTGTTATATAGGTCTTGCTTTAACTTGGTCTTAACTATCCAGCAGAAAAATTTAACCATAAAGTATAAAAAGTAAAGCCATATTAATATGCTGAGCTATAAAAGACTCAAGTCAACAGCTTCTAACATTGCCAGTCCCACCAGTAACCCACTACTATTGTGGAATATTGCTCTAGGTATACAGTTCTCTTAGTTCAATGAGAAGAAATATTTGTACCAATAGTGTTTAGAAGAGTTATCATGTCTACATCTTATATTCTGAACAACTACTATGAAGACCACAATATATTTTACATTAGTTATTGTGGCTGGCCTACTAACATGTTTTGAAATTATCTCAATATTATTTCTAATTAAAAGAAATAAAAATCAGTTCCTGATGCCATTTTATATATATATATATATATATATATATATATATACATACATATAGGTGAAACAGTTCTGTACCTGCCTTAAATTGCTCCTGGGTATGCCTCCCTCTGGCTCCCCACAGATAACATTCCCCCTGACCCCAGGACATGGTCCTCAAAACTCAGACATTTGATACCACCAGAAAGCTGCTACCTAAACTAGATTTTGTTAATTCCCACCCAGCCTTCCTCTGGGGCCCTGTTTCTCTTCCACAGTTCGAACCAAGAGTCCACGCCATGCTTACTTGTCCTCCACCCCACGGCAGCCCTGTCTGGGGCTTTCCATGCTTTTTCATGACCTGGACCCCTGCGAAGAACATGGACCTGGACCCTCAGGGAAGCGCCTCTGCTCCCTGGCATCTCTTCTCATGGTTATGTGAAGGCCCTGTGGTTTTCAATGAACGCTGCAAAGGTGTGAGGGGAGTGTCCTTGGTTCTATTCAGGTCTGCGCTCAGGTCATGGCATTTTAGGTCACCTGTCCTATTTGCGGTGACCAGTGCCTCTACCTTCTGATTAAGGTGGCCCCTGACAGGCTTGTCCCCTACCAGATCACTGCTTTTCCTTTTGTAATCAGTGACATGCATTGAGGCTGGGAAAATACCCTGCTCCCCCTGAAATTGGTGAAGGGGCTGCTTTTCTGGCCTGTGCCTGGCTCTCTGTACCCAACCTGTTCCCAGGAGCAGAACTGTTGGCTTTTTTTGTGTGTGTGTGCGCGCACACACACACACACACACACACACTACTGCGGATGCTCCCAAGGTGACAGTGGCATGCATAAAGCATGTCCTTTCTACAGAGAAGTAGTGGTGCTCAGGGTTAGCCATTTGTCCAAACTCTTATTTTTTGGTGAATATCTAGATTATTTTGCTTTGGTATTGTGGAAATAGTTCTGGCTGGAGGAGAAAGATCCCAGGCCTGGATTGTCCGTGATAGTCCTGATCCGTGTGGCCTTGGGGCCAGAGAATTTGAGACATCTGGGCCTCAGTTTACCTCCAGAGAATGAGGTTAGATCGGTTGATTCCGGGGGTGACATTCAGCTCTGACATTCTGTGGTTCTGTGGTTGTGGTGCTGGTGGTTCCCGTGGGCTCTAAGACTTCTTCTAATGAGGGAAATGGAATTATAATAGGATGAAGGAAACAGATCCAAAGAGTGCCTGGGTGTTGGATGACCTTGGAGTCTTTGATAATTGAGACATCTGATAGGGTGGTTTGAAATCACTCTAATGAATGAGAAATAAATTGCTCTCTTCGAAGTCTAACAAAAGGATACACATCCAATTATAGCGGGTGGTTGTAAGGATGGACACGCTCTTTATGCTTCAGGACCTTCCTTCTCTGTGGCCTTTCATAAGATTAGATTGCTTTTAGTTACCCAATCTGAGATGTTCACCGGCGTGCTTTTGGTATTTCTCTCCCTGGGAGTCTGCAGGCATTAGTACCAAACTAGGTTCCAGGCAACATCTTAATTTTCTCTCCGTGGCTGTGTACTTGAAGCTGAACATGGACATGACTGGTTTTGCCCGTCTTTGCCAAAGCCAATGTTAGCCCTGCCAATCCTTCCCCTCCTCGAGTACTGAAAGCACTTGGTCTTAAAAAGTGGCCACAAAGCCTGATTTCTTTCTTCTTTCTCTCTTTTCTTTCCTTCCTTCCTTCCTTCCTTCCTTCCTTCCTTCCTTCCTTCTTTTCTTTTCCTTTTCTTTCCTTCCTTCCTTCCATCCTTCCTTCCTTCTTTTCTTCTTCCTTTCCTTTCCTTTCTATTATTTTCTTTCTTTCTTTCCTTCCTTCCTTCCTTCCTTCCTTCCTTCCTTCCTTCCTTCCTTCCTTCCTTTCTTCTTTCTTTTTTTCTTGGAATGATGTATTTGTAACCTTCTTTGCCATTGTGTAGGTTGTCTCGTCGACACATTTCTCTGGTCCTTTTCTGCTTAGTTGACTGTTTCGTGTTTGTTAGCTTTTGCCTCGTGAGGTTTTACCCTTTAGTTTATCGTTTGGAATCCTTGCCTCTGCCATTTGCAGTTTGTATCCATTCAGAAGGATGAAAGAAGCTAAAGGAGCTGCTGGGGGAGGGTTTCCGGAGAGAGCTGTAGGTGACCCGCCCTATAGCCTCAGCCATGACAGACTGAGTCATTATCACCTGGCCACATATGCTGGGTCGTTGTCTTCCCTGAAAGCAGATGGTGTGCCTCCGCTCTCGTGGCATTGTCACTAAATCGGGTGGTCATGTATGTAAGACAACCAGAGATGGGTGGAGGTGGAGTCTCTACCGTGTGCCAGGTGCGGAACCATCACGGTGGCAGGGCGAGGCTGTGTCTTCAGGGGTTCCGTGGACCCCTAAGGTTGACAGTGAAACTACAGACTGTTCAGCAGAATGTCCCCCATGCTGGCCTGTGACACTGGCAGAGGTGGGCAGGGGGAGTTTTCCATCTCCTCTGGAAAGGGAGCATGAAGGAGGGCTCTTTGGAAGAGGTGCCGTCTGCAGCAAGCTTTGTGAGAAGCTGTTTCCCGGAAGAAAGCCGGGAGAAGCCTGAGGATGCCGTGGCTGTGGCTCCGAGCCAGGTAGGTGCTGCGTAATTTAATTAGCCTGCACACGAGGCCTTATAAAAAGCCTTTAGAAGGGCATGGTGTCTCAACTGGTAGATGTTCCTCCTCTGTAATGAGAAATAAGAGGTCATGAGGGGAGAACGGACGTGCTCTGGTCATTAGCGCCGAGCTGTGGCTCAGCTGATCTCAGCACTGGTGGAGCCCATCCCTGACTTTTCTTTACCCCATATCTAGCATGGTAGTTGCTTTACATCCCTGCTATGCTACCATGTTGGTTATTATTATTTTTTAATGTGTAGGTAGGTGCAGTAGGGCTAAAGAGGGTCACCCAGGTCTCTGAGCATTTATGAGCTCTACAGTCTCTTACACACCTCACGGTGGTCATTAAAGCCCTTTACCCAATCTGTTTGTCCATTTACCACATAGGGTTGTTGTGGGTGTCAGTGGCAGTGAGGACTGAAGCAGGGTGTTTGCATTGAGTTACATCCTCAGTCCTCTGTAACTTTAGTTTGAGACAGGGAGTCATTCAGTTGCTTAGGCTGAACTCACACTTGCTAACCCTCTGCCTCAGCATCAGCCTCCTAGAGGTGTGTACCGGCATGCCGGCTGCATTACCCACACACGTAGGGCATGTTTAGTGTATGTCAGGCATCATGCTAAATCGCTGGCTAGCAAACATTTTGGTCTCAGGATCCTATTTAAATTCTTAAGCATCACAGGATCTTAAAGAGCTTTTGTCCATATGAGTTACATTTATTGATGTTTGGCATCTTGGAGCTGAAAATGGAAAATAATTTAAGATATGTTTATTTTTAAAAAAGTAAGCCTATTACATCCTAGCATTGGTAACATATTGTAATAAAAAATAACTATTTTCCCAAACAAAAACAGTTCAGAAAAGGGCATTCTTTTTTTATTTTTGCAATCCTCTTGTATGGGTGGCTTAACAGAAGACAGCTGGGTCTTCCACTTGGCTTCTGCATTCAATCTGTTGTGATATCACACATTGGGCTGCTTCTGGGAAACACCCCTTCATGTGGTAGTTGTTATTATGGAAATAGTTTGGACCTTCTGGGTTCCCTTAAAGAGTCTCAGAGGCCCATGGGCCTCTCATCTGGGGATTGCTATGTTGTGTGGTGCACTTGCTTTCTCTGGAGAAGCCATGAAACAACCTTAGACCTCAGTGCCCTGGTCCCTGGCATGTATGTCCCTTCCTCAGATTACTCTGGAATAATTTATGGGGCATGGTTTATTTGGGTTCAAATCTGCATAAGCAAAGAGGCTACCTGTGTGTTCCTCTGCACCAAAGGGAACCCATACAGATGAGGAAGGGGCAAGCGACAGCCTTCAGGGACTTTTACCAAAATGTTTCCATCCCATCAAGAGCTATTTCAAAAGCAGTGGCATCTCAGGTGTTACCCCTTCTAGGGCTGTGCCATTGGTGAGCTGTGGCTGTCCCTCTCCTGAGCGGCTGTCGGTGGTGGGCTTTGTCAGTGGCATGCAGGATTGTTTGCTGCCTTAATTTTAACGGGTTTGCCAGGTGGGTTTTCCTGTTGTGTGTACATTGACAAAAATGTTACCATCGTTGGTGCTTCCTGCATCTAGAATATCTTTTATTCTTACAACGCATTTTGGACTGGTGATACATTGTTGAGTGAAATTCATGAAAATATCAGGAAGCTTTCCCTCTGATCCTTGAGGAGGGAGACCCAGGATGACCAATGCATCCCACTGCCCGGGATGCAAATGTGAATAGGCGTGAACGCTTGAGATAGAGCAGATGTATGTGTCTGTACTCTCCCATGCATGAGTAGAATTAGATCACTTTTCAGACGGTTTGGAATATTGAGGGCAATGTACTTAAAATGTTTGAAGAGTTAACTGGGAGAAAAGAGAAGAAAGGCTTAATTTCCTTGGATGCCGGTAGTCCTACTTGAGAGCGTCTGTATTCAGTATTCCCTCTGTCAGTTGGTTTGGGATTTTTCTTGGCCTGGGATTCAATGCCCTGCGTCACAGTAGGAAATTTGGGATGTGCCTAGCTTTTAAAGTAATAACCCAGCTTGTTAGTTGAGTGAATTTTGAGTCAGAGGATACTGAAAAATACATACTCTGTGTGTTAAAATACCAGCCACAGCGAACCAGAGTGTTGTGAATAGACGTTGCAGTGGTATCTTGGAGTCTTTCCTCACAGTGAAGAGTAAGAAAATAGAAGAAAGGACTACCTCGTTGTGTTTTCTCCTGCCCCAGCTTTCTTCTTTCTTTTCCTTGCACCCATTGTTTTATGAATCTCTGAGTGGTGGTCTCTCCTCCCCTGTTCTGCGGCACCGCGATGCCCCCTGAGCCGCGAGCACGCTTGAGGGCTGGGATGGGCCTGGGTGGTGACAACAGTATTTTTCACGCAGTTGCGAACATGTGTGCAACCGCAAATTGATCTCGGGTTCACTGATTTGTAGCAATAATGCCATGATTTATAAAGTTCCCCTTTCAAAACAAAATCTGGTGTGTGGAGACTGCACCGATTACAAACATATTCCAAGATGTAAAACATCTGGGGTGAAACACTTACGTCTATCAGTGATTTCTTTCTTCCCTCCTGAGACAGGGTCCTGCTGTGTAGTTCAGGCTGGCCTGGAGCTCACTGTGTGTGTAGCCCAGGCTGACCTCAGCCCCCAATGATCCTCCTGCCTCTGCCTGCCAAGCTCTGGGAACATAACTGTGTGCCACCATGTGCAGTGGGTGTTGTTTAAAAAAACAGCTATCAGGGACCCTGGATCCCCCTGGCCTGCTCCCCTATCAGGGAGCCTGTCTCCTCCTGCACTTCTCCTTGTGTTCACTTGGGTCCTCCAAGCCTGCCTCTCAGCTGTAAGCCCTGCTCTTCCACACTGAGGTAGCCTTGTTTGTGGACCTCCTCCTGTCACTTCACGGAAGGCTTGGTGCTCACGTGGAGGCCCCTGCAGGAGCCTGCCTTAGCCGTTTCCCGTTGCCACCCACCTGCATTCATCCAAGACCAGTGAGCCTTGTCCCTTTCTTCTTGGCCAGTGCCCCTCCCCACCCGTGTCTCCCACCTCCCAGTTAATCATGTGGGGTGACAAATGTCTCAGAGCCTGGTGTCTTGTGGACGAGAGGTGAGGCGTGAACGTTCATGGCAAACCTCCCTAACTCATATTCTCATAGTGCCTGAATGTCACCTGTCATAGTCATTTCAGTAACAACAATGATAAATAACAGTAGCCACTCTTAGTACATGTCTCTGGGTCCCAGACAGTGAATGTGTAAGGCACATAATATGCCTCATCTCATTGACCTTACTAGCTGCACAACTTTGTAAGTCCTATTATTTTCCCATGTTACAGATGAAATGAAGGCTGGCCCAAGATCACATGGCTTAGTGGGCCTGGTTGTAAGCAGTCCACTCAGAGGTGGCGTATGTGCAGAGTGGCTTACGGAGAGGCCCTGAGACCTTACATGGAGGAAACAGAACCCACCCTGAAAACCAAGCCATGGCCGGGCCTTCCCTTTAGAAGAGGAGGCGTGAATGAAGCTCACTGAGAGGGGCCACTCCCCAGTGCCGGAGCCCATCACTCAAAGGGCAGCAGGGCGGGGGGAGCAGCCAACAGGCCACGCTCTGCTGCCCCGAGGATGCTTGGATGCAGTGCAGCACCTCGTCTGTTGTAGGTGGGGTGCCATTTAGCAAGGAACCCCTAGGCGGGGCTACCTGGGGCCGTACTGGGCATAGGTGAAGTGATGGAAGTTCCAGAACAAAGACAAAGGTGTGCTGCATTTTAGTTCAAGGAGGAGTGAATGCCGACATTTGTGAGTCTGTGTGGGGATTTGGGAAGTCACATATACAGCGTACACTGCTGTTGGTGCTCTTGGGGGAACTGGGGTTAAGATGATGGGGATCTTTTTCTACATATAGCAATCGTCAGTGACCTCTTACCGTGTGACACTTTGGAGATGCTTGTCCAGCGCCTGTGCTCCCGAGTCCTGGGCTGGGCTGCCAGCAAACAGACTCCCAGCTCAGACTTTCAGGACCACGGACACAGCTCCTGTGCCATCTCTAGGGAGAGGCAGTGTCCCTGCCCGCTAGGGCCTTCAAGGGCGCTCAGAGCTCTGTGTAGGATGGGCTTCCTCCCAGGAGATGCAAGTTCGCACCCGTGGAAGGGCGTTTTTCCAGCCAGCCAGAGCAGGCACCCTGCACCTCTCCTTTTCACCAGTATTCTGTTATTGTTGACTGTATGTACCGTTGTAAAATGAGAAGGATACAGTAAAAAAAATTAGGGCAGCTAAGAATTGTGGGCTTTGTGGCAGGCAGAGGTTTCTAGCGCCAGCTGTGCTAGCCGTGGGCCAGTTTCTCACCCTCTCTGAGCTCAGTTTCTCATCTGGTAAGCAGTGATGCGATCCCCTGGGTGGGGCGGGGGCTGCGGTGAAGCTGAGATATGCAGACGGCAGAGGCTTCCTCCTGGAGCAGAGCAAGTGCACAGGAAACTCGAGCTGGTAATGAGGGAACAGACCCCAGGGAGCAGCGCCTGGTAGGAACCTGGAACCCATGGCTGGGTGCCTGGGTCTCGGAGCAGCTGGGGAGGTGGGTTCCTGCTCAGGAGCCACTGGCCCGGCCACACTGGAGGTGTGGAAGCTGTTGACACGGGCAAATGCAAATGTTGAGACATTTGGTCAGAGTTAGAGGCTGGAGGTTTTGATCACAGTCCTTAGCAGACCCCCCCACACACACACCCCGAGCCCCGGGTGTGCCTGGTGAATTCTGGGTCGTGCTTTGGGGACGTGTCCGATCCCTTGCCCTGTGCTTTTCCTCCTCCGTGCCGGGGGCATCAGATTCCCCAGGAGAGAGCAGACTATTTTCAGGACAGTGGCTCCTCCTGGTTGCCAATAGCAAATAACACCTGCCAATCCCCAGTCAGGTCCTTCTGTGACCAGGGCCTTTGCTAAGAGTGTGGGGAGTGAAGGGTAGGATTCTCGCAGAGCCCACTGTACTGTGGGCAAGACACACTGCAGCTCACCGGGGTAAGATGCCGTGAGTTGAGAGCTGAGGGTCAGGGGGACCTGGCGGATCCTCACAGTAGACCACAGACCGCTCTCCCCGGGGAGGCCAGCTCACCTGCCCTTGAAGCCACGCAGTGCGCATGCCACATAGCGTGATCAGCAAATGGTGACACACGGCGGCCAGGGTGTGATCCGCCCGTGCAGACCCCGCCCCCAGGCAGCCCTGAGACAGCAACTGAGGCTGGACGTGGTGGGGCGTTGCCTGTAATCCCAGCCCTTGGGAACACAGACGGATCACTAGGGGTCTCATCTGGGAGTGAGACCTTGTAGACCCTGTACTGAAATACAGAAGAAAGAAAGAAAGAAAGAAAGAAAGAAAGAGAGAGAGAGAGAGAAAGAAAGAGTGAGAGAGAGGGAGGTGGGAGGGGGGAGAGAGAGAGAGAGAGAGAGAGAGAGAGAGAGAGAGAGAGAGAGAGAGGTGAGCCGTGTGGGGGAGAATAGCCCTGTTATTCCTGAGCATACTTATGTGCAGAGAAATACTGTCCCACCTTCCTGCCAACGAAGGTCTCTGGGACATGCTGCTAAAGGCACGGACTCCCAGCCCCTTGCCTGGTGGCTCGGCCTCCATGCGCATAACAGAGTTCTGGAAGCGGGACCCGGGTAGTGGGTGAGAGATGAGCCTTGAATGTCACCCGGTGCTTTACTTTCGGCTGACTTCAATTCCCGGCGCACTGGACAGTCTTCCAGAGGAGCTATTTTTGTGCCAAGGTTTCCCTGGTGGACACTGCTCCGGTGGCTCCAGGTCGCTGGCTCCTCGGCGGCGCGGGCAGCTCATAGTCCGTGACGACCTGAGCTGGGCTCACAGAGCTATTTTAGGTGTTTTGAAAAATCGAACACACGTGGCGCATTTATCCCTCCTAAGTTTTTAGCTTGCTTGCTGAGTACTTTCTTTATCGGGGGCTGCAGGGGCGCAGGGCTTTGGAGGCGGCTCGGAGCCTAGACGCCTCCCGCCGCCTCCCGCCGCCTCCAGCGTAGCGTCACGCACTAACTAGTAAGGTTCTTCCGCCCGTGTGCTCCACTGTCCTGCTGTGTACTGCGACTGAGGGCCGCGAGAGCACTCCTCCAGCGCCTGCTGGACGTGAAGTTCCCATTGCATGGTGTGAACCTTAGCGGAAAAGATGCTGTGGGTTCATGCAGTTGTCTCTACCGACAACAGGCGAGGCCTGCAGGTGAAAACCTAGAAAGCTCTCCCAGAGGACCTGGCCGCATCCTGACTCTAAGGTGGGAGCACAGCGCTGGCGTTTCCCTCTCTCCATCTCCGCCCCAGTCCGTGCCCCTTTCAGGGACCCTCTGACTCAAGCCCTGCCTCAAGGGGGCGGTTCACCCTAGAAATCGTTCTAACAGAAAATAATAGAAAAGTAACTCGCCAAGGGAGGCATCTGGAGAGACATCAGAGGACCGTGCGTCGACTTCAGGCTCTTTTCCCACCCCCCTGAGTTATATTGCCAAGAAGCTAAAAATAGTGGCGATAAGCACTCTGTGGATTGGTCCCCCTTGGGATGTCAAGGGTCAACTCAAAGCAGCATGACTCCTCGGGGCCCCTGAGAAAGCCTCGGTTTCCACCCGGAGCCTGGCCTCCAGCAGCTCCTACTACAGCCCTGCTGGTCATCTGCCGCTCTCCCTGGACATCCCTGGAGGGTCGCCCGTCTCATCAGCCCCTCAGACTTGTCTGGGCAGCCCCTGCTCAGCCAACTGGTTCTAGATGGCCTCATGTTTTTCCTGTGCTATTTATAACTACTAATTTCTGTTTTCACGATACTTCATGTAGCAGCTGGGCCCTGTGCCTCCCTAAGAAGGAATAATGAAATACAGGGTATTTATATGGGTGGCTGTAGGGTTTGTCACTTTGCATATGGATTGCTATTGTAGGAGGCATGTAAAATTGCAAAGGGTATTTTTTTTCTCTTAAAGATAAGCCCCCAGTGTATTAAATATTCATCTACTGTGCAAGAACACCATAACACGGTTTTGTCTCTTTCCTCCTGATTTTCTCATGGAAATATATTCAGATGTCGACAATATGTATTGTTCTCATAAAACGTTCCTCACTGCAACTGTTCCCCTGAGCAAAACTTAAATCTTCATCAACAGCTGTTCCAAACTATGCTAATATACATGCCCTTCGTTCTGTAGGGTCATAGCTAACTAACCCCAGCAGAACATGGTGGGAAGCTCGGACCCTGGCAGGCAGGGACTCTGAGCTGTGGAAGAGGAGCTGAGAGCCGGGAGCGTGCGATTGCTCTGTCCTTTGAAAGGAATTGCTGCCTCCTTCTGTGGCCTTGGTGCCAGAGAAGCCGAGCTGCCTCTGGGGTTGTGTTCTGTTGCATGGCTGAACTGGAGGGACTAGGGGAGATGGGTAGCACAGCCTTCTCTCCAAAGCCAAGGGCCCCATGGGGCTGCCCAGAGAAGCAGTGCACCGCAGGTTCACTGTCCACCCTGTATCTGTTCTGTGGGGATGTGGGGGTAGATGGGATGCTCTGGCCACACCTCTGAGTGCTTTGTACGCCTCCAGTGGATTCCCTCGTAGGAGACCCTAGAACGCTGATCCTCAGAGTCTTGGCCCAGAGCCAGATCAGCAGGAGCATCCTAGCTGGGGACTTCGGGAGATGCATGCGCTGGCCCCACGCAGAGATGCTGGGCTCTGCTGCCTCTGCGCCACAAAGATCCCATCCCCTACCCACTCTGCAACCGCAGTGCGCATAGAGCTATGGTGGCTACAGCGGAGCCACGGAGCTGCGGGCTGTGCTGGGCAGTTGTGGCCGATGCTGGGGAAGGGGCACTTTGGGTGGCCACAGTGCCTGTAAACCAGCAGGTCGCAGAGTCCTGCTACCTGTGAGTAGTAGGACAGGCTCCTGGGATGGAGAACCATCAGCTTGACTGGGTTGAGACTAGGGTAGATGTGATCGGCTCACGGGGCGCTACGTGCTGCAGGGCTGTTCGTGGCAGAGGGTCCCTGTAAGTGCACCGCCTTCAGCCAGTCTCAGGGCTGCTGCCCCTGCCTGGGCCGCACATCTGTGGTGCCGTGAGTTGAGCAGCTTCGTCCACCGTGCTCCTCCCCCATGACGTCTTTGCCTGTGAGCCAGCTGACTGTGGACTGACACCAGGAGCTGAAGTAAACCTCCTGGGCCTTAAGTTGTGAGTGTCGGGCTTTTTGTCCCAGTGACAGGAAAGCTGACCGGGATACTTCCCATGGTCACAAAGGGAATGGCCTGAGCGTGCTAGGGAACCCCAGTTTTATTGTCCACACCTATCACATAGATCGGGCAATGCCCTGATCAGGATTGTTACAGAAATGAAAAGTGCTTGGGTCTCGAGGGCATCCAGCAAAACTTGCTTGCTAACATTGAGGGGTGGGGGCCGGGGAGATAGATTGGCAGTCTAAGTGCATGCCAGGCAGGCACAAGGATCCAGGCTCGATCCCTGGCACTGCGTGCCATGCCATCCCTGGAATTGGGAGTGGTGGTACACCAGTGTAATCCCAGTGCCAGGCAGGCTAAGATAGGAGGAGGATCGGTATGAATCTGAGCTGTGTAGAGAGACACTGCACCAAATAAATAAGTAAATAAATACCATTGAAATAAAATTGAAGGGTGAAGATGAGAAACTGTCCAAAGATGTCTCTATCCACTCTCTGGCCATAATAGGAGTTTCTGTTGCCTCCGCCAAAATTTGCACCGAATGGTTGCACTTTCCCTGTATCTGTACCACCTCTCGTATTTCTCACTCTTGCTAACGCCAGCGCCTGAATACTGCTGTAACGATGGCCCCACACTCGGAGTGCTTATCCTGTGTTCTGGCACCTAGAGGACTCTATATTTGTCTTTTTTGCATTTTATGATTCTATGAGAGAAGTGTGGTGGGCAAAATAATGAGCCCCTGCGGACATCCACACCCTAATCCCCAGGACCTTGAATATGGTGCCTTACATGGCATGACATCCTATACGTGTGATTAAATTAGGAGCTTGGGAGATGATCCTAGATTTGCTAGGGGAGCCTGCAGGGTTCATGGGTCCTTATAGGATTGAGACAGGAGATTCAGAGTGAGGGAAGGTGATCTGGTGACAAAAGTAGAGGACAGGGGAGAGGCAGACAGATGCAGACGCTGTTCTGCAGGTCTCTGAAGACAGGAGAAAGGCCTGCAGATGGCCTGGGTGCTCCTGGACAGAGCTGGGCAGAGCAAGAGAATAGATCTTCCCCTGAAGCTCCCAGAGGGAACTCGAGCCTGTCACGTCCATGACTTGAGCTTTCTGATGTCCCGAGTGGTCCCAGTAATAGATCTGTGTCCGAGGCACACAGTGTGCTGTCATTTGTTACTGCAGCATTAAGAACCCAGCACAGGCACTTGGGAGGCTGAGGCAGGAGGATCAGTGCGAGTTTGAGACCAGCCTGGGCTACAGAAGTGAGCTCAAGGCCAGCCTGAACTGTGCAGTGAGACCCTGTCTCAAAAAGGCAAAAAAAAGGCAAAAAAAAAAAAAAAAAGAACCCAGCACAGGAGTCTCCCTGCTGCACCCTGTAGAACAGATGTGGAGGCGGGGCCATAGAGGAAGGCAGGTCACCCGCTCTCACGTGGCTGGGATGAGGCCAGCCTGGGAATCACACTCACCTCTGACGCGGGACCTCATTCTCAGAACTCGGCCCCTCCAGGAAGAGTAGGTGACTCAACCAGTGGGGAAGTTGGCCTCAAGGGCCACCCAAGGGTGCTGGCCAGGACCATGGGGATGGGCGCCGTTCATGTGAGCCAGCTCTGTTTGCTGAGGTGGTTGGAAGAAGTTAGTTGCCACAGGGGTTGTTCAAGAAGACAGGAAGTGTCATTGACATCCAGTATGGCCCCGTCTGGCGCAGCCCCACCCAGTTAGGGCCCCTTTGGTCCAATGTATCAGGTGCAGCTCCATGTAGCACCACCCCAGCCAGGCACCTCTGCAAACTGCAGCTCCACCCAGCCCAACTCCATCTGGTTCAGCCCCACCAGGTACAGTCTTGTGCAGAGAATCCAATAGAGCACCCTCAGCAAGGGATGCCTTTGCAGGAAAAATCAGACAAGAGAACAACCCCACATGCTTCCAATGATACCTGAGGAACCTGGAGGCCAGACAAGGACCCTGGGCTGCAGCATGGTGCTCCTGGAGGCGGCGGTGCTCCTGCAAGCTGCGGCCTCACAGGAGGAAGTGCATGAGCTGGGGATGTGGCTGGAAGCTCCCACCCAGTAGAAAGGCCTCCTCTGCCTCATGGCTGGGGCCTGAAGGAGGGAGGCAGAGCAGCCTCCAGGGGAGAAGCCCTGGGGATCAGTGGAAGAGAACCCATGAAAGGCATGGTCAAGGCCCCCAGAGCCAAGCTCCTCGGTGGATGTTTTGAACATCAAAGTCCAGCCAGGGCTGTGAGGAGCCCAGCCTGTCTTTGAAGCTGTGTACAGGCCACATGAGGGAAAAGCCAAAAGGCCTGGCTGCGGCTGAGGGAGGCTCAGGCAGAGGCTGAGCGTAGCCCAAATGATGCCTAAGGCGGTAGAGACCTAGGGGCAGCCGGCCGTGGCCCTGGTAGGGAGAGCAGGTGGGCAGCCTGCCTTCGGGCCTTCCTGGGCACTGGCTGGAAGAAGACAGCAGTTTCATTGTCCTCTGAGGGGAGCAAGCAGGATGGGGCCCGGGGAGCCCAGGGTGCTGGGAGGGTTTGGTGGATTTTTGCCAGACGTGTGCGAGGCGCTGTGTTCAATTTGCAGCACTGTTAAAAAAGTAAAATCTTGGGGAGTGAATGGAAAGAAAGGAATAAGTATTGAGAGGTCACTTCCAGGCAGATACTAAGCTGACACAGCCATGTCCGTTGGCTCTTCCAGCGATTGAGTTTCAGGGAGTTACACACAGCACTTTTGTCGATGGAGGTTCTGAGAGGTTCAGCAAGTGAGCTGGTCCAGCACAGCTGACCCTGCCACAGCATTGTGCCTTCAAGGCGGACACGCCTTCCTGCACACCGCGCTGAGTCCCTCGCATCCTGGCCTGGCTGGTGTGTTATCTAATGACCCAAGATGATGCTCCAGAGGTAGGGAGGGAGCGAAGGAGGGAGGCAGCTGTGCAGCCCAGCTGGTCTTAGCATGCGGGCACCTGTGGATCTGAGAAGTGGCGGAGGCTAATCTATGACACTCTCATGCCATCAGGCAGCTCGCTACCCCCAAGTGCTGAGAGTTGGGGTATTTTTAAAATTCCTTTTGCTGATCTATATTTTACAAGTTGTCTATAGGAAACAACACTTCACTGAATTCATGAATGCTAATGAGAGTCGGAGCTTTTCAATTCCTCCGGTGGAGTTCGTCTGAGAGCTGTTTCCACGCGGTTTTAGAGGTCCCCAAGAGGATTGGTGGATGTAAAAGGACATGCGGACATGTCCAAAGAGTGGAGCAGGTGCTAGACACAGGAAATGGAGGGAATTTTTGTTGTTGTTATTGTTGTAATTGTGCAAGAGCCTACCAGCACCAGTGAGGAGGCAGTGTGGGGGCCGCACGTAGGTGGGGACGTGGGAGCCTGAACCTTAGGGGTCCCTGAAGGTCCCATTAGAGTCTGATGTTGAGTCCCATGGAGGCCAAATGACCTCGCTCAGAAGGGATGGTGGAACCAGGCCGGGCCTGAACTTGCCATCTGCTGCCCTCTGCCCTTGTGAGTGTCGGGATTACAGTGCTGTGCTGCCCCAACAGGCCAGGAAGGTTGCTTATTCAGTACAGCAAGTGTGGGGCAGGGCCTATACCCAGCATGGCTGGCCCTGGGCTCTACTGCAGCGTCACCACCTGGTGGCCCCCTGGCCAAATTGCAGGACCAAGGATTTAGACAGGGCTCTGGTTGAAGAAAAATGTCTTCACCAACCTCCAAAGTCCTATCATCCATATTTGTCAAAGGTCTCCAGATTTACAAACATCTGGGTAAAAGAAGCTGGGTATCTTTAATAAGGAGTGTACCGCTTGTCTGCATGACTCAAAATTTTTCAAACACACAGGTAAGAGAAGTAGAAATTCACATCTCTGGGAAAGGTGCACATGGCTTGGTCCAAGAAGTTGAGAATCTTAACAGATTCCATAGTTGGGGTGGAGAGGAAAGACTTCCTTGACAGTCTCTAGCAGGCTGACGCTTACAGACAGAACTGCTGACACCCAAGCCAGCATTTGTACCAAACTCTTTTTTCTGCTGGCCCTGTGGTCTAGACAGTGGTCACCAAGGCAAGGGCTGGGTTTTGAATAGATGTGTTGGGCACTTCTCATTCTGTCATTTATTTTTGTCACTGCAGCCCATTGGAGACTTTTGGCAACTACAGCACCTTCTTCTTCGTCCTCTTGTGTCAGGGGTGAGCATGGCTGGGCTCTGGGACAGGAATGTTGGTGAGAAGGGTGAAGACGGGGGTGGTCACAGAGGGGTCAGCGGGAGAAGAGCGTCCCTGGTACCATGTTGGCCTGTGCAGGCGGTCCCTGCAGGCAATGCGGGAAGTGGCTGCGTGTGTCACATGCTGTTCCCTCTGTAGTGGGACAAGTTGCGGGTGGGGAGTCCGGAGGCCAGGATCCCACTTTGGACCCCACATCTAGCTAGGTCTGTGACTTCGGGCTAGACAGCCCCTCTTATTCCCGTACGGCAGTCCCTTGCTATGTTGTGGTATAGCAGTCATGCACCGAATGTTTCACGGATTTTTGCATAGCATTAATCTAAATTATTTATTTGAGTTTTTTTACCCTGTCACAGGATTTTGCAGAACTGCGCAGTATACATATATTGTTAAAATTACGTAGGCTTAAGAGTTTAGAAAATGGTTAAGAACATTGAAAGTGTTTCTAAAAGTGCGGGAAAGGTTTATAAGAGTGTGGGAAGGGTTCGTAAGGCCTTAGAATCTATATAAATACTAAAATAAACATAACATTGTGACTTCACTGGTTTCCACTTATCACAGGGGTGTCTGCAGCGCAACTTCTGAGATCAGTGAGGAACCACTGTATTCCGTTTTTTTTGTTGTTTTGTTTTTCCTTTTTATATATTTGGTACAGGGTCTCACTACACAGCTCAGACTCATAGTGATCCTCCTATTTCCAGCCCACCAACCGTAGGATTACCGGCATGCATCACCATGCCTGGACCTGGTGGCTGGCTCAGCATACCTGGAGGCGAGGCCAGCATGGCCTGTGGTGCCAGGGATTGAACGCTGGTCCCTGTGCTTGCCTAAGCAGGCGCTTAGTCTGCTGAGCCATCTCGCTGGCCCTACCCCTCCATTCCTTTGGTGGAAAGCCAGGCTTTGTATTTCCCCTTGCTGCAGTATCATGGTATCTTTTGGTTTGCCACAAGGCTGCTGCCAAAAGTCCCAAGGACAAAGGAAGGCGGTGCAGGGATTGTAAGTGGACGTGTAGTTCCTTTGAAGCAGCCTGAATGTCGCTGACGTTTCACTCTGTTAGTCTCCTGTCTCCTTTCACTCCTCCCTCCCACTTTTGTTCTCTTGCCTGTGGGTTCAGCAGGCTGCTGAGGCAGGGGGAAAGCCTGGCCCCCACCTTTCCTTCCAGTGCTTGCATGCATGCACCCTAAATATTCAGTAGCCGTGCGGTTTTCTAGGTCCTTGACGTGTAACTCTTGTCTCTTTGTCCAGGTTCTCAGGGTCCTCCGAGGAAACAGTACTCAAAATGCTTCTGTCTTAAAAATAAAAACTTTTCCTTTTTCTCTTTGCCAGCCTTTCCCTCCATGCACAGAGTTGCCCTCCCAGAGGGCTGGAGGGTCCTCTCTTAAGGAAGCTCTGCCTGGGGGAATTTGAGACTGCCATCAGACACGCCCCAGCACCTTTCGGTGGGGAAGGTTTCTGGGCCTGCTGTTGGGCAGGAGCTGGGGCTGTCATACTCAAACCTGTGTGGCCTTCAGTGAGTTCGTGAGCCTCTCTGGGCTTCTTCATCGGTGATTCATAAAACCTTCTGCAGACTGCAGGGGGCAGTGGTGGGGATCGCTTCACAGGGTGGGTGCTAACTTCTGTAGTTTGACAAAAGAGTGACAAGGTTATCACATTCCCCTGCCCTATGTGACTGAGAATCTCCTGGAGATGGAGATGTTCTTGGTGATGGCATTCATTTAGAGTGACATTTCTACGGGAGAGAGAAAGAGAGGGAGGGAGAGAGAGAGAGGGAGGGAGGGAGGGAGAGAGGGAGGGAGAGAGAGGGGGGAGGGACAGGGGGAGAGAGAGGGACAGAGAGGGAGGGAGAGAGTGAGAGAGAGAGAGAAGGAAAGGGAGAGAGGGGAGGAGGGAGAGAGAGGGAGAGAGAGGGGAGGAGGGAGAGGGGGAGAGAGGGGGAGAGAGAGAGAGAGAGAGAGAGAGAGAGAGAGAGAGAGAATTTTGAAAGCCAGCACCCCTGCCCTTGGTCCTTGGTCCAGGACGAGGGCAGCAGATCTAAGGGAGGAGGTAGCTAAGGGACTTGATTTGGGAGAGGTGGAGCAGCTATGATGACAGGGGTGCTCTGGAAGTGGCACCCTGGGTGAGCTGTGAAGGAGGTAGGGCTGTCGCTCCGGCAGGTGGCAGCCAGGGCCACAGCTCCAGCCAGGTTTCACTGCGCGTCACTCGACATAGGGCATGGCCCTGGCACAGAAGAAGCACGAGGGAGGAGAGAGTGCCGCTGCGTGTTCTGTGCCATGCAACTGCAAAGCATGATGGGACTCAGGGACTCAGGGACTCAGGGAGTGGGGTCAAGGACCAGTGCAGGGCAAAGTGGGTGAGGCTCCTTGACTTACAAAAGATTCTCTGCTCTGGATATGACCTTTTTAATTTAAAAAAAAATTATTTTATTTTATTTTATGTCAACACAGAAATAGCACGCACACACGGAGTGCAGTGGGCCATTCTCAGGTGCGCCAGAGTCTGTGGGGCTGATGGACACCGGAATTTATTCGAGTGCTTCCCAAAGAACTGCAGTCACTGGGAACAGCTGCATCCTTCTGACATGCCTCTGTTTTCCTTCTGACTTTCCAAAACTCGTCCTCTTAGCTTCCAGCTTTTCTTTCGCTGGTGTCAGGAACCCTCTGTCTAATCCACAAATTGGATGCAGAAAAAGGGTGAATGTAGGTCTTCCTGGTGCAGAAGCTGTGCTAACTGCGCCGGAGGTGGAGAAAGGGAAGACAGAAGCTCAGGGGACGGGGCCTGCCCACGTGAGCTCCCTTGGGGCACAGCTCCGGCTTAGCAGGAAGGAGTGTGGGTAGGGACTGAAGGGATTGAGCATCCGAGGGACACCCAATTCCAGCCTCCGCTCGTCTTGTGCTGGAAGCAGGACTCGCCCTTCTTCTGGTCTCCGGGATGAGGCTGCCGGCCTCCCGCATGAGGCTGGAGCACTGTGGTGTCTGCACGCAGGAATGGCATCCACCTCCCAGAAGCTGCCGTAAGCTAAGGACTAGAGGGTCAGGAGCAGCTGCAGATGTGCCCAGTGCCTTTACGGTGCGATGACGCTTCGAGCACAAAGGCAGGAAAAGCACCTGCGGGTCCGTACTGTATTTCCCTGAAAGTAAGGCTGAGGTCTTCTGTTCTGCTGTAAAGGTACCATAGTACTTATTTTTAGGGGCTGTCTGGTTGTTTTCATGTACCACAGTGTACAGTTATTCATGTATTCCATGTACAAAAATTAAATTTGTTCTTATAGAAGAATCTACACTTATTCAAATACAGTCATCTTCCCCTGGAACGTCGTCGTAATTCTCCAAGCCCTGCGTTCTGGCCTCAGTTTCCTGCATTCCTGTTCCTGTCCAACAGCTCTGGTGAACCTTGTAGCCCAAGTTGTAACCCCAAACCACGTATTTATTGCAAAATGTCAGCCCGGCAGTTGAGCCTGAGTGCAGAGGTTGTAGTTCAGAGAAACAAACAAACAAACAAACAAAAAACCCTTATATGTTAACATATTTCATTTTCAAAAGAAAACCTGGGAACATTCCTGCCACAGGTGCGCCGCTCTGGCTGAAGGGCTGCTAGCCCCGCCCTCTCACGTCCAGCTATCTCCCGAAGCCTACCGCTCCTCTATATCGCTACCACCAGCGCAGTGACCACGCAGTTGTCTGCGGCTTTTGTCCCGTGAAGTCATCACTCGGGTCACGACCTCTTACAGACTTGGCTTTGCAGAATTTCCACTACATCGAGTCTCAATTGAAGACTTACAAGACAGCAGTAACAGCAAAAGTGGTGGGTGTTAGGAATAACAATGGGCTGGGGGGATAGCTCAGTCGACTAAGTGCGTGTCTGGCAAGCTCAAGGACCTGAGTTCAATCCCCAGTTCCGCAATAATTAATTAATTAATTAATTAATTAAAAGAAAGGAGTGACGGTCCACACAACAGTGTTGAAATGTTATGCAGCAAAACCCAGAAAGTGCTTGTTTATTTCACAAAAGCACGTTTTCTGTGTCTGTTACAACACATGACGCACACATCGTATCTGTGCCGCAGTGGGTCAGCAGTTGGGCTTGAATTTGTTGGTTTCCGTAGCTGTTTACCTCTCATCCAAAGGCCATCCCTTGGTTATTTAAAAATACTTGATTATAACTTATATTATCGTTTGTTTTAACATTATTTATAATTCAGTGCACTCATTCTGTGTAGGAAGGGATATACTAAATGCATCCGGCTGGCTGACGGTCTTACCCAGGGCTTGTTTTGGGGGTTGGGCTTCGACGACAAGCGCACCGGAAAATCGTGCTCAGGTGTATTTTCTGCCCCGGTCTCATTTCCCAGAAACTGTGGTAGCCAGGAATGCAAGCTCCACGTGTTGGTGGCGCGAGAATGGCTGCCCAGGGCCACTGGCCTGGCCTGCTGCCTCGGTGTGAAGACACTTATATCCTCTGGGGGAATGACATCGCTGATGGTGGGATCTTGTGCTTTTTGGGGTTTGAGTGGTCATTGGCTGCTCAGGCAGCAGGGTATCAAGCCCAGCGTGCGGAATCCGACGCAGTGGGCCCCGTCCCCCTGCCTCTTGCTCCCTGGGATATAGAGCGAAGGTCATTTTATTGTGGCTAAGCTCGGTTCTCAAGTCATGAAAACAGTAGCTCCTTTTGGAGGAAGAAGGGACCGTAGGGAGCTCACTGTGGTCCTTTGTGAATGTGTGCCCCCAGCTGGAGTGTGGTCCTGAGGTGATGTCCTCAAACCAGCCTACGGAAGCCAGCGCTGGCCCTGGATGAGGCAGAAGCTGCGGTGTCTCCCTATGCCAATGACTGTGGCTCTCGGGTCACCTGTGTGGGTGGTCTGTCTGCACGCATCTGCTTGCAACTTCTGATCTCTTCCCTGGACATTCCCACCTCTCCAGTGAGAGGTGTGCATCTAGACGTGTTTTTATTCGGAGAGAATTCTCCCGTCTGTGCCTTGGGTTTTGGTACTGCCTTCTTGCTCTGTCTGATTTGCTAGATCCCTGTGCCTTCTCCGTCTTGTAGGGGATGGAGTTCTGGCAGGGATTTCCGGCTCCTGGAATGCTGCTTGCTTTGGAACAGGTGTGCTCGCTTCTCCCCTCCATCATGAAACTGCGCTTGTGATGTTACCTGCGGTAGCCAGCTGGCATCTCCTGGAGGACTGGCCTTGGACTTTTCTGCTGGACCTGCGCCCTTTGGCTGTTCCTGTCCTAGGTGGCCTCCTGTGGTTTGGTGTCTCTACCCTGATAGGCGTGACATACAGATGTGCATGCTCCAGGGACGTGGGGGAACCGACCGATCCGTGGCTTGAACGTGGTCGGTGGCATTTTGGCTCTGTGGTTCTGCTGGCTCTCGCAGGCTTTGGCGTGGGCTCATTCATGCATCGACTCATCACCCGTTCGCCAGGTCCACGTGCTTCACGAGTTGCTGTGCTGTGTGCAGAGTGACCCGTGGTCGAGAAAACCTGGCCCGACCCTGTTAAATGGAGCATCCAGCCCCTCTGTGTTCTGCCAGGTTCCCCAGGGGTCATGCCCTTGTTTCTGGTTTCATCGTGAAGACTTGTGAGAAGCTGAGAAGTGGTAACAGGATGCTCAGTTCTGCAGCTGGGCGGCAGGGCTGGTGGATCCATGCAGGTCTGGTGTGACCGAAGAACCATGTATGCGCCGTGCTCTTTCCCTGGGTCGGGGGGTTAGGCCTCAGCAGATGTTTTCTCTTTCATTTTTCGTTAGCTGGGAAAAGAGGCAGCTAGCTGGTCTAGATGAGTGGAAGTTAGAATTCTTTTCTTTTTTTTTTTTTTTTTCATAAGAATCATGTTGAAATACCAGGGCTACCATGGAATCTTGGATTGCTATCAGCTTCCCCCTTTGGGTTAAGGTTAGTAGATGTTCTCCTGTGAGCACGCGCTGTGATGAGCTCAGGGTGGGATCCTTGGGGGCCCTTAGCACCAGACACATCCTCCTGGAAGCTGCCTGTGGTGAGCACCCCAGCCCTTGTGGCTAGGCCTGTGTGGGTGGCCCAACCGTCCGCAGGCCACCACTTACCTCTCTGGAAGCAGTGTGATGTAGCCACTTGTGTGTGGCTGCTTTTGAAATTGGCCCGTTCACACTCCAGGAAGATAAGCTCTTGGTTGTCACCCTTGTCCACAGTGACCTAGGACCGAGGCCTGGTGCCGGGGTCACGGCACACATCTCTCTGTGGGACTAAAGGTGATCCAGGGTCCTGCGCCCTAGTGCCCACGTTAGGAGCAAAGCAGCGGGTTACACTGCATGGTGAATTCACTAAATCTTCTAAGAGCCGTGTTCTTGCCACTTCAAGGGGTGACAGATAATATGGTGAATGTTGAAACTACAAAATAGACACTGAAAGGCACATTGTCACTAATCCCCCTCGGAGGGCTCCCCTTCACTGCAAGTGTTCCTGGCCTGTCGTTCCTGCCACTGTGGGAGATGGTTCTCCAAGTTCTCTCACATTCCTTTCGTGAGGCGTGATCCAAAATATGGTGAATGCTACTGCCTAGGGTCGTTGCCGCCTCAGGGCAGGCCCGTGCAGACCTTGCAGGCCGTCCTCACCCGCCTCAGTCGGTAGACCTGACGTCGCACAAGGTCTGACTCTTCCCGAAAGTCAAGACGACCCTGAAAGACAAGTGTTCTGAATGCGGTGTGGACGTGAAGGCAGCTACAGCAGCGTGCTGAGGACACTGGCACCCACTGGCCCTGCTGCAGGAAGCGGCAAGGAGGGTGGGGCCTGTGCGCTGGGAGCAGAGGGAGCCTCTGGGAGGGAGTCAGAGTAGTGTGACGTCAGCACTAATCATTATTAGTACCTTTTTCCATTTAGACATACACTGTATTTTCTGTCATACCTCGTATTGTTAATCTCTTTCTGATCATTGAAAAATATTTGTTGATTTTGGGATAGAAAGTAGTAAAAAGTATCCTAGAAAACGACCACTTTCACATAAGTATATGTTTAACCCATAGACACACATGTCTCATTCTGTACATATTTACATTTCCTTTTTGCATCAAACAGAAATTATACCTTTCTTATATGATTACAAGTGGTTCAGATGTATTCCTTGCAGTGGTTCCATTCACAGTCCCTAGTGATTAGATCATAATTTACTTAATAGCTGACACAAAATATCGGACTGTATTTATTTATTTATTTATTTTTGTTTTTGGCACAGGGTCTCACTACACAGCTTGGCCTCATAGTGACCCTCCTGTCTCAGCCTCCCTAGTGCTGGAATTATAGGTGTGTTCCCCATGCCCAATTTCAGGCCATTATATCATGCCCAGGGTTCTGGGCCAGTATGGCATGTGATGCCAGGGATCGAACCTAGGCCTTTACATTTGCCAGGCAGGTGCTTAGACCACTGAGCTGTCTCCCCAGTCTCATATCAGTGCATTTTTATTTAGGTCTCTGGAGTTTGTTTTTCTGGATAATTTTGTAGTTGAGAGGTTAAACACACTTTTGGACCAACATCTTTGGAGTTCATATTGACTGAGAAAAGAAGTTGGCTATGATTAGCTACTTCAAATTATCTATTCTGTCCATAATCTCAGTGGCCCGATGTTTAAAGATTCAAATAATACATAAGGACTCTCTTTTTTGAAATGTTATTTTTGTGCTTGCGCGAGTCCCAACCCGTAGCAGAGCTGCCAAAACAGGAAAATATTCAGAAGAAATAGGAAAGGAAGAAGACGGACGCTCAGTGTACACTGGTGCGTCACCTCCTGGAACTGTCAGGAGTCAGTGATGGGGGGCGGGATTGGTACTTGGTCCACAGGAGAGGATGCTGAGCTTGGAGAGGTTCCATTCCTGGCCAGGTGTGAGGACAGAGCCAACACTGGGAACCAGATGCATCAAACTGAAAATCCAAACTCTTTCTACACCCTACTTACTGCCCACACATAGCTAAACCCTGGGTCAAGGTGGCCAATGCCTGCTGCCCAGCTCCGTGTCACCATAGGACAGTCCACAGAATAGTGGTTTTCTGTTTTGTGAGGCTCCCCAGAGGGCTGGGGGTTGATATGGGATCTGAGGTTCTTTCTTCCCCCAGCCTCATCTCTTACTTCAAGATTTTGGCTTCTACTGTGTAACAAATTGCTCCCAGTACTGCCTGCCTTCCTTCTCCACAAATGCATCAGAACCCCACACCCCAAGGCTTCCCTGAAATGTATAGGCTTTCCGTGGGAACTTGAATCCCAGTAGATCTGTACTCACCAAGCACAAGGTGGACTTACTAGACTGGAATTCCTCTCTCCTGGCCTTCCTGGATTTCAGGGCAAGTCTTTAGTCACTGATCCAACTATTGATGAGATTTAGTGAAGAAATAAAGATCATTATCTTCATGGCCCCCTGGGTTTGCCCACTCTGGAAGCTCACTTTATTTCTTGTGGTAGTACTAATAGACCATGCAGTTCCGACCCTCCCCATTTGTGCCCTCACCTCACTTCCTGTCACGTTGTCCCTGTAGCCTGGCCTTACTTCCTGTTACCTTTGTGCCCTGTCCTTCCTGCCACGTTAGCCCTGGTGCCCTGTCCTTACTTCCTGTCACGTTATCCCTGGTGCCCTGTCCTTACTTCCTGTCACGTTATCCCTGGTGCCCTGTCCTTACTTCCTGTCACGTTAGCCCTGGTGCCCTGTCCTTACTTCCTGTCACGTTATCCACGTGTCCTGGCCTTACTTCCTGCCACATTATCCATGTGTTCTGGCCTTACTTCCTGTCCTCTTTGCGCCTTCACCTCACTTCCTGTCACGTTGTCCCTGTGCCCTGGCCTTACTTCCTGTCATGTGAACTCATTCTCTCTTCATTCATCAAGCAGGTCCTTTCCCTACTTTCCTCTCACACTTGTAGGTCGCTGTTTTCCAAGAGAATTTTACACTTAATTGAAATACTAATAAGACCCCATTTACCTACTAAATATTAAAGCGCAGTAATAAGATTCTGCAGTGTTAAGTGTGGTTCAGCATTACAACAACATTGTTGTGAAAAACGTGTAATGTGGAATGAATTTGTAAATTATCAAAAAGTTATCTTTCTCACCTCCTGGTTACTTTCCATAGATGGCCTTGGGCTGAAGACCCAACGAGACGGTAGCTGTGTGCAGGAAGTCGCCTCCCCCTTGCTGGTGATCGGGGCTGGGTGTACACACCTTGGTCCTCTGCCTCGGACTCCGTTACACCGTGGTCTGCTTCTTAGCACCGGGTAGTCACGGTGCCTTTGGTCATCAGCTCCTCAGCAAAAGAGGGTTCTCAGGCGGCACACACAACACACACTCTGACTGGGATGAGCAAATGCTTCTCATTTACAGTGGGAAGCTACACCTTGCAGAGTGAATGTGGTTAGAACTGGCCTCCATTAATGGACCGCTACCCTAGACAGTGTTGTGCATGCTGTCCATGGCATGAGGAGGGCGCGTGCGCAGTGTGGCGCGGCCCCCGACAGCCTTCCCGTGTGGTGTTGTGCCCCGTCAATGTGCGAGTGCGATACAGTGTGGTATTTTGGAACATGATGCTAAGTTTCTGGATTGGAAATGTTCTTGAACTAAAATATCCTCTGTGACAAGCGTTTTTTTGTGGTTATAAAAAAAGATCTGCATCTCACAGGTTACCCGATCTGCTAATGACTTAGCATTCCGATCAGGTATTTGTGGTGAAATTAACATGCAGTCACCATCAGTTTCTGACAAGGGCTTCTGATGAAAAAAAAGGAATCGCTGTAGGTGATAAACTGGTATGAAAGGCAAAAATGAAAGAGGTAGATTTTCAGGGTTAAGCTTCATCTGGTAGGCTGAAGGGTGGCTTAATGACTTGGTGATATTCAGCCCACGGATGGTGAATAAGGAAGGCAAAGCTACTCCTTGAGCACTGAGAAGGCATCTTCAGGGTGTGGCTTTGCATTCCAAGAGGCCAAGCGACGGAATTGGTGATGTGGGCCGCTGCCCTTTTCTTCTTGTGTAGGAAGATCCATGGGTGCGGGCTCTGTTCCAGGTAGCCAGGGGCACAGGGCCTCGGCGTGTGTGTGTTTCTGTGTACCTGGCCATATACACTTATGGCTGTGTTGGCATGTGTGTACGTCACCCTGTGCTTGTAGTTTCCTGAGGTCTAACCCTAGATGGTGGGGCTTAGGTCTGAGGAAAGGTCTTCTGCATCTAGGTGTTCCTTGGTAGCCTATACCCTTGGTGTGGAGCTGAGAGAGAGCGAGCGAGAGAGAGAGAGAGAGAGAGAGAGAGAGAGAGAGACAGACAGACAGACAGACAGACAGACAGACAGGCCAATCCTAATGTGCTTATCCTTTCCAGCCTCTCCACTCCGTCCTGCCTCTGGCCTTCACATGGCTCAGCCGGCCCTTGAGAATGGTGTGCCTTCCCGAAGGTGCAGAACCCCTTTATTCTCGAAAGGGTGTGGCCTTTTATCCACTATTCTTTAGCTGGCATGGCATTGTGCCCATGTTCCTAACCCAGAAGTCTTTCTTTTTTTTTCTTTTTTTTTTTTTTTTTTGTCTTTTTGAGACAGGGTCTCACTATGCAGTTCTGGCTAGCTTTGAGCTCACTTTTGTAGCCCAGGCTGGTCTCAAACTCGCATCGATCCTCCTGCCTCAGCTTCCCCCCAGTGCTGGGATTATAGGTGTGCGCCACCACGCCCAGCCCAAAATTCTTTCTTAGCCTCTCTGGGTGTCCGTTTTGATTTCTACAAACTTCTCACACACTTTCTGTGTGAGAACTGTTAATTAATAAATAAATAAATAATTAAATTAATAATTAATACATTAATTAATAAATTAGGTAATCCTATATTGGGGATGAAATTAGGAGAGGGATTGGCACTGATTAAGAACTTAAGGACCCAGCAGGATGGCTCAGTGGTCTAAAGCTCCTACTTAGGAAAGCTTAGGCGGCTGTAGGGACCGCGGTTCGATCCCCAGCAGCACCACATGCTGTGCCAGCCCTGCCCTTAGGGCAGGCTGAGCTGGCCATAAAAAATAAATAAATAAACAAACAAACAAAAAAAAACTTAAGAATTGCTTATTCAGTAAAGCAGAGACTGTTACACGACGCAGAAGGCAGTCAGCTTCGTAGCCACCAAGACCATAACAGCCACCACCACAAAAAGGGTGAAGATAAGGTGTGGTGGCGCTCCGTGAGCTGGCCTGGAGGAGGACAGGGGGTTGGGACCTGCGTGTGCTGCAGCTCGCCCAGCGCTTAGCGGCTCTCTACGTTGGGATCTGCACCCTTGAGAAGCCTCCTGGCCTCTGCACAGCCACTACACTTGCAGGGCAGAGGCAGTCAGGCCTTTCTTTCAGCCAAGCCAGGTCATCACATACTGCCCGGTGAGGGAGCTGAAAACTCCTTGTTGTCTCTTCTGGCACTCTGGGGATCACATCTGGCGGGGTGGAAGGTCTCGCCCCACGCTCTCTGGACAAGGGCTGGGAGTCCGTCGTTGGCCATGGAATCCGCACTGTTTGGCCTACCATTCCTGGCTCACTCTTTGGGAAGGGAACGTGGTGAGATTTCCTGCAGCTCTCTGTGCAGCTGGGGCTGGACCGCGGTGCGCTGAACCACGGCTTTGCCTGCTCTCCAGGGCTGGGGGCCTGGCTCTAGCTGAGAAATGCATGCACGCTTCAGAGGCCTCACTCTGCTGAGATTTGCAGCTCCACTTCTTATGGAATTTCCCTGGATGGGGTCTGAGACATGGGGTGATCAGTCTCAGAGTGCACTGGTGGCTTTCAGTCATCCTTTCTAGCGTGTCTGTGGACCCAAGCGGGGGTTGTCCAACAGGCTGGATACAGAGGACCTCAGACGCCTTTAAAACATGCCCCCTAGTGGAAGAGATAGCTGTGGAATTTTTCACAAGTTTTTTTTTGTATCTCATCATATGTGTATACCTAGTTCCTTTTATAGCACCTCCTATATGGAGGAGCAGAGTCCCTTGAATCTCGTTTACTGGCAAACAAGGAGGTGAACGTCATGGCCAAGTGGGGGACCAAGCGCTGGGAGCGTCTGGGGTCCTGCACTGGTTGGGCAGCCCAGCCACCTAGCTCCACATCATGGCTCTAACTGCCTTGTGCCTGTGTCTTCGTGGTGTCCCTTACTTTATCCAAACAGCTGCCTAAAATTTAAGGGCATCTTACGTAGTCCTGTTGGCCATGGAGCCCAGGAGTTGCTAACCTTCCTGCCCAATGTCACTGTGTCACTGCTGGGAGAAGTACCCGACAGCCAAAATGAGGGATGGAAAGGTTTATTTACTTCACAGTTACCAGAGGATTCAGTCCATACTCAGCTGGCTGCAAGGCAGAGGGGCACAGGGCAGAGGGCAGCAGTTCATGGCGGCGGAACAGCAACGGTGGCAACAGAGAGTCTGTCTCTTGGTCTCTCTTGTGTTACCTTCAGGCCATCAGCCCCAGGTCGGGTGTAGCACTCACACCCAAGATCCCAGCATTACTAAGACCCATAATCCCAGTGGATCACCCATAATCCCAGTGGATCATGAGTTAATCTCAAACTCTAGAAGTACCTGCCCCACGACTGCATGAAGCTTTGAGGAGACAACTAGACGTAAACCCTAGTCACATAGCTCTGATTGCCACACCCAGCACCAATCTGTCTCTAGCCCCATATCTCTCACATCCATGGCGCTGCATATCCCATCCGTGGTGCTGCATATCCCATCCGTGGCGTTGCGTATCCCATCCGTGGCGCTGCATATCCCATCCGTGGCGCTGCATATCCCTATGCCAAAGGCGCTATTTTTCTTAGCCTAGAAAGTGTCAAAATCTAATGTTTCAGAGGCTAGCATCCACTCCTGTTTGGCTAAAATACTTGACTTTGATCATTTATTTATCTCCTAAACATGTTATTGAGTTCCACAAGCCAGGTGCTAACTTAATTAAATATCCTCTTTAAGATTTACTACATGTACCGTGTGGGGCTTTTCAGTTTTCTAAAGCTTGGAAAAGGATAAATTATACTCTGCCTTGAGACTGTATTGATCAAACTATTGTTTGGGTGACTTAGAAGGAGCTGGAGGCTCTGGCAAGGTCCAGGTTCCTCGGCGCAAAACATCTTCCTCCTCGTTCCCTACAAAAGATAAATGGTGTCGCGCTGAGTCTGCGCTGCCTATATTTCACATCCTGGAAAACCCTTTTCAAAAGCAGGGCCTGGATGGGAGCTGGTACTAAGCCATGCAAGTGTGGTCCTAACAAGTGCGTTCACCTTTTCTCACCCTGGATTCGGCATCTTCACGGAAGTGACTGCATTTCCGGGGGAGGAGGGGCCAGTTCCCGCCGGTCTTTATCATTCCAAGCCTTGGCAGCCTCTCAGCTCCCTAAGCTAAATGATGGCCTCTGTAGCTTCCCCAGGCTCCTCCCTCCCCAATCCACCCTGCTCCCTCCTTGGGTCTCTGGCTTCCTGTTTCCTTGTCACTCCCACAGATTCCTGCTGGGCTGTTCCCTGGCGCCACATCTCTGGTCTCTGGGGACAATGACAGAGGGGAACCAAGAGACTTCTTGGAGTCTTTTCTTCCTCCGACTATCTTATGACTCATGTACCGTAGGGGGTGCTGGCCTCCAGGAGGGAGAAGGGAGACTTCTCTTTGTTTCTTCCTTTTTGCTTGAAGGGGACAACTCTCTGGCCCCTACCATCTCTGGCTACCCTTTTCCACAAAAGGTGGAAGTGTATTAGACTCTGCCAAAAAGCAACAAAAGAAACCCTAGGCTTTAGAATTATCCTAAGAATGGTAACCGGAACCACTTTCTCAGTATCTTAATATAGCTCTTCTGATGCTCACCGATCTGTTGTCCCTGCTTGCCCTCCACTCTTAAAAACAACAAGAAGGAGAAGTGACAGGGACCTGACTCCTCACTCAGTAAAGAGGAGAAACTGCCCTTTGGCTTTTGAGCAGCTCCTGAGCTTTTTCTTTCTGTTAATGTTTCGGGACAGTCTTCCAGAAAAGTCCCCAGTGCAGAAGGTCAATAGTTGCAGCTGCTCTACCACCCTGCCATTGTGTTTGGGAATACCAGGGGCATCGGGGTCTCAAAAACTGGTCCCGTGTCCAGAACACAGAGCACACCCTTGTCCGTACCTGCTTCAGCACGGCGAGAACCCCAAGCTCTCCCCACCCACCCTGAGCCTGGTGTCTGGATCCTTGGATCTGGGCCCAGTGATTCACCCGTGGCTGTTTCTAAACACATCATCTGCCTTTGTCAAGTTTCTGCTGTGGTTGGATAATTAATGTTATTGGAGGAAACGACGAATTCTTCCCCCCTTCCAGCTGAAGCTGAGACGATTTGTCAAACATCTCACAAGTGTATTTTGTTGAATCAGTCTTGTTTGAACAGCGTGTTTTGTCCAATTGTCCAAGGATTCTCCCAGAATCCTCTCCAAGGCCACAGCTTCCCAAACAACCAGGAGGACCCTTGGGAAGAGCGGCCTGTTCTAGCTTTTGCTCTTTAGCTATCTCTTCCTCTCAGTTTCTTTCTTTCTTCTTAATTTGGAAAACACTCCCCATGCCTTCCTTGAGTTGGATTTGGCAGGTTTTATGCCATACAGTTTCTCTGCTTGAAGAAGAAGACGTATTTCTTCTGACCCCTCGAGCCAGGGAGGTGATGCCCTCTCCAAAGCACTGTGGGATCCGAGTGCTCCCTGCCCAACCGGCCTGCTGTCACAGTGCCAGAGGCTGAGCTTTTGTCTCTGTTTGTCAACATGTGTTTTCTGCTGCAGCGGGCATCACGGGTGACATTTGCTCACCCAACGTGAAGCGGACATGCCAGACACCCTGGCTCCAGCTCCACTTCCTTCCCCACTCGAGGGGAAAGATCTGGAGGTGAGGCAGTTAGTGGGTGCTTCTGGGTGGTAGATGCAAATCTCCTCTCACTTCAGGAGGAAAGCTGCACTTGCACTCGGCCGCTTCAGCTTGGCGCTGCTCTTCTCTGCCACAAGTGACTCCCAACTTGCCTGAATGGTAGAGGTCCTGCAGAATCACTGCAGAGGTTTGTTCTGGCCCTCTTGACTGGAAACCCACCGCTGTGGCCCACCCTGACTTAGCAATTGTATTTTCCAACTTGAAATCCAGGGTTCTGGGAGCCTTCGGGCTTGGAGGGTCAACAAGACCTGCCTAGTTGATCGGCACTTGCTCGATGGTCTTGGGGAGCTTGGCATGGGTGTCTATGGAGCCGTCTTCCCTCTGGGGCTTGCTCGGCTGCGCCTTTGCTTTGCTAACCCTTTCTATACCCATGAGTAGGAATGTTAAGAGGAAAAGAGGCACGCATAGACCCTGAAGAGTAGTGTTGGTGGTGGGGAACAGTGCCTTCTGAGTAGGCAGTGTGGGCTCCCAGGGGGTGCAGTGGGACTTGTGTGTGAGCAGTGGGTAAGTGAAGACAAGGGTGTTGGCTGCTGAGAAAACTGGAGAAAGGATTTGGCGGGTGTTAGGGTTTATGTCTTGTTGTCCCTTCGAAACCTCATGCATTCATGGGGCGGGGACTTCTAGAGTTTGACACTTGCCTCATGATCCCTGGGATTATGTGTTTTAGCACTGATGGGATTATGGGTCTGAGTACTTCTGGGATTATGGTTATAGCCTAAGGCGGATAGGCGGGGGCAGAGAGCCTGAATGTAATATAGAGAGAGACAGAGAGACAGACTCACACTGATGCTCTCTGGTACCCTGGTTGGTTGGTTGCCTCTGTCGCGATTGTTGCTGTTCTGCCACCGCGAACTGGGTGCTCTCTGCCCTGTCCCACTCAGCCTTGGGCCAGCCGAATGTGGATTGAAACCTCCAGTAACTGTGAGCTAAGTAAATCTTTCCTTCCTTCATTTTGGGTGTCAGGTATTTGTCCCAGCAATCGGTAAAAAGTGACTAAGACGACGGGAAGTACAGGGTGTGAACCTGGGATGCCACCCATCCAGCAGAGCCCACTCAGGCCAGTAGGCTGTGTGAACAAGGCATCTGAGGCGCTAGAAGCGGGTCGGCCTCGGGACTCTGCACCGGGGATGAGCCTCATGAATGCCTCTGGGCAGAATTGATGGCATGGAGCCCTACCTGGCCTGGCGTGCCTTTGCTGCACACTTGGCTCCTGGAGGTTCTTCAGCCCCTGAGGAGGGGACCATGGAAGAGACCCACAACGCAGCCTACGCAAGGTCATTACTGCTGCATGCAGCTGCAGGCAAGAGTTACGGAATCTCCGAGTTAGAGCTCATCCTGAACAAAGCCCCTGCTGCAAATCTAGAGCCGTGCATTCCAGTGGCTGCTCGGTAATTAGTAACTGGAGCTTGAGGTACTCAACAAGGTACTAACGCGCCTTAACAGCCATCAGCCCCACGGTGTCTCTCTGGCGCTGCTAGTGGGTTAGTGGCTGCTCATGGGATGAAGAGGCTGAGAGGGAGAAAACGTCTCTCGTCAGGCACGCGGGGCTCCATCCAGCCCGTGCCGTTCATCCCCGCACCCCCTTTCTGGTAATGATTAGCAAAATTTTCCTCACTCCTGAGGGGCTTGAGGAAGTTCAAAGGATAGTGGGATAAACAGGGCAGGCTCATTTGAAGGAGGAAGGGATAGGGGGCATGCTCAGGGCACTTCCTGAGGTAAGCAGCAACAAGCTCCTGGGCTGGCCCTGAGGCCCTGAAGCCGGGCCCCTGGGGGCTTTGCATATTTTTCCAGAATCTTCTTTTCCCAAGCCTCTTGCTGTGTTCCTGGCCCTAGGGGTACTTCTGGGTCTCCCAGTCGAACTTTTTCAGATGATTGTCAGGGTACATTTCATCCTGTGGTCAAGCTGACTCAGCCTTTCCCAATGACTTCTGTCTTCTGCTACAACTTGATATACTCATCACCACCCTGGCCACAGCAGTGTTTTATTCAGCCTCCATGTTTCTTGGAGTTGCTTACTTGGTCTCTCTCTCTCTCTCTCTCTCTCTCTCTCTCTCTCTGTCTGTCTGTCTCTCTGTCTGTCTCTCTCTCTGTCCCTGTCTCTCGCTGTCTCTGTCTCTGTCTCGTTTTTGCTCGCCTGCTCTCTCTCTCTCTCTCTCTCTCTCTCTCTCTCTCTCTCTCTTTCTGTCTCTGTCTATCTGCTTGGTTCTTAGTTGTTGACTTCCTCCAGCATAACTGCTAGCCTGGCCTCAGGTAGCAACCTTAGAAACACCTTTGTGTATATGTGGATAGATATCCGTAGATTGATGTCCCCAAAAACTGCTTTGGTGGTATCTTGCTGTTCTCTTGTTGCTGGGACAAATACCCGATGCTCAAAATGAAGGAAGGAAAGACTTATTTAGCTCACAGTTGCTGGAAGTTTCAGATTCAGCCAGCTCTAAGGCAGAGAGGGGCGTGGCAGAGGGCAACCTTCCATGGTGGCTGATAAGAGCAAGAGCCAGGGGAGAGGTAGCAGCCTCTCAAGCAGCTAACTTCTCTTCCTTCACCTGCTCCAGGGGAGGGGCAGCACCCATTTCCACAATAATCAATTACAAATTCCAGAAGCTGCCCCATGACTGCATGAGGCTTTGGGGGGACACCTATGCACAAACTATAACACCTGGTTTTATTTCTACATAAATGTGAAAGCACAGAGATCTCTGTTTTGAACACTGATTTCCTAAGCACCTAGAATACCAGTTAGCATACGATAGGTTCCAATAACTGCTTTTTGACTGAGTGAATGAAACACAATAGAATTTTTTTTCCGAATTAAGGTTTTGTTTTTGTTTTTTTTTTTTCATGCTGGGAAAGTCTCTATATTTGTTTATTTTAAAAGAGTACAAAATAGTAATAAAAAAGAACAGCATTAGAAGGGCCCGCAAGATGGTTCAGCAGACTAAGCGCCAGCCTAGGCAAGCACCGGGACTGGAGTTTGATCCCCAGCACCACGTGCTGTGCTGGCTCTGTCCCAGGCATGCTAAACAGGCCACAGAGTGTGGGCATGGTGACACACGCCTGTGATCCCAGTGCCTGCAAGGCTAGGGAGGCTGAGACAGGAGGATCACTGTGATTCCAAGCTGCATAGTGAGACCCTGTACCAAAAACAAAACAAATCAAAAAGCCAGCATTAGAAATGCTACAAAATCTCACTGAACAAAGCGATAGGAATTGAACAGTGGCTGCATGATGTTATCTGCAAATTAGTCATGTAGGTTGCCAGATATAAACATGGAAAATTAGTTTAAAAACAAAGCAAAGCAACAACAGATTAAAAAGAAAAGGAGGAGGAAAAGAGAAACATATGAAGCCTGAATTACTTTTTTCAAAAGACCAACAGAAATTGGCAGTACAGTTACCCAAATCATCCTGCATGTATACGTACATCTATCCTGTTCCTTTCTCCCTTTTTGTCCTTTTCTTCATCCCGGTGGAACTCATATAGAGGCTAGATGCTGGCCCCCACCGTGCTTGATGCAGGAGATGGCGTTGGGCTCAGGCAGACCTGTTCTTTGCCTGTGCGTCTGCGTGTTTTCTTCTGCACCGGGCCCACTGGTACCTGCTTCACAGGAGAAGCTCCTTATCTGTGCGGAGAGGAGCGGCAGCTCGGCCATTTCCCCAAGAGTTGGGGAAGCTTTAAAGAGTGTGAGTTTTAAGTGCTGACTGTGGAAAACTGTCCGTTTAGAATATGCATTGTAGCATTTACTTTTTCCCCACTGTCTTTTCTGCTTTATCATTCTCCACCAGGATATTTGGGCAGAAGGGATGGGGGGGAGAGGCATGCAGTGTGTGTGTGTGTGTGTGTGTGTGTGTGCGCGCGTGTGTGTTTATTTTATTTTTAGTTTGCATACAAAGCACAGAAGCTACTGAGCTGTAGAGTGTGAAATAGCACACAAGTTTCCTCCTGACTGTTCCGACCCCTGGAAAGGATGTATAACCCTCCTCCCCAGCCCCAAAGCACAGCAAGACCTTCTGTGTGACACGCCATGGCCACAAGCATGGCCAAGCATGTGCCAGCGGGGGGACCGTGGGACTGGAGGGCCGATTGCCTTGGGCCTATTGGCGTGCTCTTCCGCAGCAGGCGTTAGCAAATAGCTGCTGAATCGGACCCAGATACTTACTGAGTTTGTCTCTCAAACGGGTGTTATGAGATTGGGATCTTTTGAACTTCTGCCTCACAGGTAGCGACAGGGTGTCCTGGAGAAGGGACCCTGCATCCAGATGTTGCCGGTCCCTGGCCGCAGTCACTGCTGCCATTGAGCGCTTAGCCAGGGAGGGGGACCCAACTTGGAGGCAGCAGGGTCTGTAATCAGCAGACGGGTCATAACAGGATGCCTTTCCAGAATCTTCTCTGGTGTTTTTGAGTCTGACAATGGGATTTTAATAGTCTTATTTGTCTGTTAGGCTTCATTTAGTATTTAGATATTATGGCATGATACTGATGAAGAGCTTTCTTCCAAACATGTCTTTCCAGAAAGACAGAAGAAGGCATCAAAGACCATAACGGGTCAGGTTCATCTATTCACTCAGCTATAAATTGCTCATTAGCCACTCAGTACCACACCCTGTGCTAGTGGAAGAGCGCTAGGTGAAGGATCTGGAGTGCAGGTGCAGTTCTGGTTCTCCAGCTTAACTCCCCGTGTGTACCTTATCCAAAGTAGAGTTTGCTGTCATTTTCTTATCAGGCATGGATGATGCTACAGAGTACAAAATGCTTTCCATCCATGTACCATCACATCTGTCTGTGGCGCTGTGCTACAAAGAAATCTATGACCACGTTTGGGCTGAAAGTAGAGGAAGGCAGTGCTATCTCCCGTCTGTGGGCGGTATCTTCTGTGGACAGAGGGTGGGGCTTACAGCGCCGGTATGTCTGAACTGCCACTGTGGATTAGATAACTCCGTGCACCCCAGTTCTTGTCTTCCTTTCAGTCTCCCATCCTCCATTCCTTAAAGCTCTGCAGCTCATGCTTAGTTCTGGTTCTCTTTAGCTTAGTGTAAAAAAAAAAAAAAAATGAAGCTATAGACAGCAAAAACAATGTAATGATTATAAATGTCTGCTTATAAGTGGAGAAATGGTGGCTGTACTACAAATGCACCATTCTTCACAACACTGCCCTTAAACAGAACAAAAGAAAGGTACAGTTTTCCTGTGTCAAATTAGTTTCCATATATTGCAATAAAGAAATTTGAAAGGAATCCAAGTGCCCTGGTAGAATTCTGCCCGAGCTACTATTTAGCCTAAATAAGTTTAGTCATTTATGCCTCCTTTCAGTGAAAACCTTGAATCTTTAAATAAGTCACATGAAGTTTAAAAATATAAGCTAGCGCGTTTCTGCATATTTTGGTCTGGGAGACAGATTTGACTCTAAACTGAAATGTGTTTCATTACGGACGTTTTCTTTTGACTGTGCGGTTTAAATGAAGGTGGTTAAACATAATCATGTTAGCACAAAGAGGGCCGAACAAGGTCAGCAAATAGAGACCCCTGGATGAGGCAGTTTGTAGGTCCACACTGTGTGTGTGTGTGTGTGTGTGTGTGTGTCTGTGTAGGGTGATGGCTCCGTGATAATTCCTTTCAAATTGTACACACCGTTTTAGACACTGCCAATTAATGTGGCGATTTACAAGGTCAAAGAGGATGGATCAGATGGGACCAGTAAAACCTTCGCCTGTGATGTTCAAATAGTGTGCGTTTCTCCAAGTAACAGTGACAGGCCTCTGAATGCTGTCAGTCCCTGGAGATCTCTAAACGCACGGTTTCTAGGGGCTGGGAAGATAGCTCCGTGGCACAAGCGCCTGCCTGGCAAGTGCAAGATCGTGAGTTTGAACCCCGGTCCCGCAAAAAAAAAAAAAAAAAAAAGCATGGTTTCTTACCATATACACTTAATCGGTAATTAACAGCTAAGCAATTAATCCTGTTTCTTTGCCTCTACAAGATCCTTACCAAATGCAATATTTCTATACCTTTTCTTGGCTGGCTCAGCCCACCCTGAGGGTGGCATGTGGTGCCGAGGTTAGCTTGCCTAAGCAGGCGCTTTAGACCGCTGAGCTATCTCACCGGCCCTCTAAACTCTTTAAAAGCATATAACCCTGGAGTGGGAAAGGGCTTATTAGGCTTTTTACTTCCCTCTGGAAACCTGAGCTTATTTGCTTACAGACCCCTGGAGAGTCATGGCAGAGCTTCAAGGCTGGCAGTGCAGCAGATTTCTTGATTCCTAGTCCAGCATCTGGTTTTTTTCCCCTCCCATAATTAAGACAACAAAGGCAGCAGAACCGCAGCGGGAAGCCCTGTGGATATCAAAGAGAAGGAATGGGAGCTCTTATTCAGTGATTTGGTCTTCCCAAGTCAACACTTGCTGGCTGCTCTGAACTCCTTGTGCTCTGGGGTGTGGAGATGTTTTGTCGTTTAATTAGAAACAGGTAGCAGGGCTTTCATAATCGCCTTCACTTTTGTTGTGGCCGCCTGGAAGCTCCTGGCCGGCATTCACCCGAAACCTCAACGGTTACATTCATCATTAGGAGGTTAGAGTGTTTGCTTCCCCTTTTCCTCAGTGCTGATTTATGGCGTATCTGCCCTTTGTTGTAAACTTCAGGTCCTCTCCGGAGGACTGGAGGAAAGGCAATGAATACAGAAAAGGGAAGTGCTTCAGAGGGTATGGCTTCTTCTGAGCAGCTGGACTGACTTCTTCTCTAGCAGGGGTGCTGGGACAACCTTGGGTGATGGGGAGGTGGGAGCTGCTGCGTGTCCAGGCTCCAAGAGAAAGTTTCTCTGTAGAGGAGGGGCAAGGAAGATGCCCGCTGGCAAGGCTGAGCCGGGGCCAGCACAGGAGGAGACTCTGGTGGGGCCCCTCCCTTGAGCCTCACAGATCTTATTCATCTGAGCAATGTGGCACGTCAGGTCAGGACAGTTGGGGTCCTCCTAGAAGCTGGGGATGCGGGGGACTCTTCTGTAGTTGAGAGAGTTCAGGGAGCACCATTGGGACTGTGTGAGGTCCCTGGTGTGTCTGATGCATCTGCTTGGGAAAGCCACCTCTCAGCACGTGGAGCTTCGGATGCAGCGTCTTTGCTTGGAGGCATTCTCTAGGCCAACAGGGTGAGCTGCCCAATGTGAAGCCCTCTGGAGCTGGGCAGGGCTGTGTGCCCCCTGCCACCCCGCCTAGGCGCTGGGCACGCAGGCACTGTGAGCTCCCTCCTCATCCTTGCCTTCCCACAGCTATGTGTGTAGGGTTTTTTCTTACTGATTTGGTCTTCTTTGCTCTCAAACTGGATCCTATCATCCTGTTATTACTTTAAATGCACTCCTGAGTACTTTTCCAATAACTTCTTTATAATATTGCACATTTGGCCATTCTTTGCTCTCTGACCAAAGAACCTTGGATATAAAATGGCAGGAATTGCTATGAACCTCGTTAAGCAGTTCCTCTCCACACCGTTTATGCCATTCTTCCTTTTGGGGGGAAAGGGTATGGTAAGGTTAATTGATTTCCTAGGTCTTGACCTCGTCTTTGGTACCCTGCCTGTGTTGTGTCCTCGAGACCCTGGGGAGACTTTCTAATGGTGAAGCCTTGGCCTAGGTACGAGGTCCCTCTCCATAGCCCACTGCGCCCCGTGGTGCTGAACAGACAGAGCTCCAGCCAGGAAGTCCAGTGCTGGCCTCTGGACTTGTCCACGTGGACAGTCCTTTGGGCCCTGATGGTGCCCAGTGTACAGGAGTCAATCTAGATGACCAATCGGATCTTGCCACCTTGTGTCGAAGGGCCCTGGCCCCTCGCCATAACCACATGGGCAAAGTGCCTGCTTCCTGAGGTGACGCTGGCTTACCTGTCCTTGCATCTGTTCTCTTCAGTGTCGGCCCGTTTCTTTCGAGGCTGTGACCAGGGTGCGCGGGCACAGTGATGCCCAGCAGCAGATCACGCGCACGCGTGCATGCATGCAGACGTGCACACGCACACCCACATTCACGTGCCCAATGCCTACGGATGCCTAACTCCTGCGCTAGCGCTGAGATCTCACCGCCTCCATGAGAACTCTTAGGCTTAGAAACGGAGAACTGGCAAGGCCCAGAGAGCCTCCTGGGTCCGCGCCCCTTTGCCTCTGTCCTTCACGGCAGGAGTGAGTGACGAGAAGCCCAGTGCTTCTCTGTGTGTCTCCGTGTGCCTCCAGCCTGTCTTGCTCACCGGACGCAGCCAGCTGCTAGCAGGGGCTGCACACTCCCGTCCTCCTTGGTCAGTGTCACACCGCCCTCCCTCTGTTTCCCGGAGGGCTGGGGCACGGTGTGGACTTGCTGTGCTTGGACAGGCTGGGCTTCTGTCAGGAGATGGGAGAGCCAGACCTGCGTGTGACCGCCCGGGACTCCTGCAAGCAGCCACATGGCACTTCCAGGCTTTGGAGCCCCACCCCCGGTGGTCAGAGTGTCCACAGATCCGGGTGGTTACAGTCACGGCTTGCCTCTGCTCGGCTCCTGGCACAGTTCTGTGGAATGAAACAAGACCGCTCTAGAAAGGCCACGGCGCAGGAGACATCCGTCCACGTGTGGCTTACTGCGCTGCTGCCCGGCCTAGGGCTCCCAGAGCCAGCGCTAGGGTGGTGGAGGAGTTGGAATCCGTTGAGCTCCCCTGGGACTGCCCCCCCACCACCAAGAGCCTGGAGGGGCGTCGCTGGTGCAAGCCTCTGCCGCAGCCTTCTGTTCCCACGCCTGGCTTTATTGTCTCTCCCTCCGTAGCTGCTGCTGTTTTGCTGCCTGTGCCCTGACAAAGCACCAAGTTTATTCTCTCGCTCTGCGTGTTGGCCCGCCTGGGTGTCCAAGCAGTGTCTCAGCCTCAGCTGATACATTAGAATTTGAATAAATGTGTAACAGCAGGTAGCAAGTGCCTGGTGACAGGGTGACATATTGACTTAATATCTTGTGTAATGCGATGTGAAGGATGTGCCTTTTGGTGTGTATTTTCATTTTAATTATTTTTTGTTGCTTTTCTTAGGCAGACACTTGTAGGCAGTTTTGAGTAATTGTCTGAAATCATTAACATGTTTATTAAATAAGGAAGCAGAGTGCATTATCTAGCGAATCAATTATGCAAATGCACAAAAAGCATAAGAAATTAGTTTTTAACTGTTGCCAAGCTGTGTCCCTTGGCTGAAGTAGGGGTGGAAGCTGCTCTGTGTGTGTGTGTGTGTGTTGGGAGCAGGGAGGTACAGGCCAATTATTACCTCGGTCAGCAGGAATTAGGTTTTCTGTGGGAGGGGGAATTTCTGAGGTGAAAGAAGTGGAGGAGAGTCCGTAGACCCTTCATGTAGCAGGCTCCAGGTGGGCTGCAAGAGGGAGCAGAGCGCAAGACGGGCATAAGATGACGAATAGGGTTAGCAGAGCAGCAGCGGAAGCAGCCCGGCTCTGGGTAACTCTGCTGCTTGCAGTCACCAGCCAACACCTAACAGATACCTTGTTCCATTGACCTGAGGTCCGCTCTGCTTGCTTATGATTAAAGTACCCTGGAAGATTTCTGCTTTCCAAAAGCTCAAGTCTAACTCGGGAGAGCTTGGGCCGTTTGCTTCTGGCAGTCCTCGTCATGGGCCATTCCGAGGCTCACTCAGGACCCTCTATCCTTGTAGCTCAGTAATCCATAAGCCATGCTGACCTTTGAGAGACGCACCCTCTGTGTGTCCCCCTTGGGTTTTTAATGGTCTCCAGATGTCATGTGGGTCTCCTTTGTCTCCATGGATTCAAAGTGATGACCCAACTGGCACTTGGCGTTATGTGGTTACAGCCTCTGCTTTAACAGTGAAAAAGAAATGGCTGAGAATTTTTGCCTTCATCCTTTTGAGGGAAATCTGAAGAATGCTGGGACAGAGACCCTGCTGCCCTTTGCATGAAATGTTGATATGCAGATTAAAGTGTACTCCGAAGGAGATAACAGGCAGATAAGATCAACATTCCGGAGTGTGTATTGTGCTTTCTGAGATAGAGATAGCTATTTGCCTGTTACTACTTCTCATTCTTTTCTTTTTTAAAATAGAGACTATACCGTTTACATTGTCACTTACCAGCGATGGCTTAAAAAGGGTTTTGGAAGTCAAAAGCAAGGTAGTTTGGGAGACAGATACTGGAAGAAGAGGTGAACCTCTCCGCGAGGACTGTGGGCCACCTTTATTTGTATTACGGACAACTTCCCATTGAACTTTTGTGCATTTAATTTCCCTTTTTATAAATTTAAAATAAGACATAATTTAGAAGTTGTTAGGATGAAATTAGATATTCGTTTAAAAATACTCGTGAACATAATTTCTGGGGTTTCAGTTAAGTTGTTGTAGTTTGTCGTGTAGAAGTTAAATGCTTATGACTCCCTGTGACCGGGAGTGTGTTTATGAAACTGAGCGTAGGACAAGTTAGGAGGTCATCTAGCTGTGCATGTGGAAAAAAAGAAGAAGATCCTTTTAGGCACAGGGTCCAGGTGTGGCCTATAGGAAATTTTTTTTACAGCTATCCTTTAATTTCATATGTGAACTTTCTTTCGACCATTATTTCAAATAAAAATGAACAGACATATGAGATTTAAAAGGTCAGCATGGTATAAAAAGACATGGCGAGAACCCTCCGGGTCCCGTCTTCCTCTCCCTTCTAGATCTCTCCCTGAGGAACTGGTGGCCATCACCCTCATACACATTTTGAATGTCTGTATGACTGTATAGGAATAATTCTGGGACAGGAAGGTAGGGAGTCCAGGGAGATGCATGCTTTGAGCCTAGGAGGATGTGCTAGACTGTCCCACAGGGGATCTTAGAGCTTCGCAGTCCTCTCCAGGGAGTCTGGTAATGTCAGTGTTAGCAGCTCAGTGTTGGGCGCCATTTTTGTTGCCTAATGAATGGGATGGATGATACTTGTTGGCATCCTGTCAGTTGTGAGGGGGGTGGAACATCCTTTGGTACATCCACTAGCCACTTACCTTTCTTTCATAAACTGTCCCTTCCTGACCATGCTGGCTCCTGTGCAAAGCTGCACAGACCCTTTATCAGGACCCCTCCATCAGCCGTTGCTTGTGGGAGTCACAGAAAGACTCAGCCTAAGCCCCCCTGCTGGGGTCCTTAAAGCTGAGGCAACCCCATGGCCAAAGCCTCTTCCTGTCCTCAGATATCCAGCACTAGCTGAGCGCTAGGCAGTGTGCGGCTAGAAAGGTGGCCTGCTGTCGCCAGGTTGGGACAACTCTAGTGGCCGCTGTGAAGTCCCTGCTTGGCTTCCTTCTTGCCTGTCTGCTGAGCTGTCCCATGCCCTTCCTCCTGCTGTGGGCGCTTGTCCCAACAAGGACGTACCCGGGATGCTGCTGCAGGTCTCTATCACCATCTGCTTTCCTGAGGACGCTGATCCAGGGTTGCTGTCCTCTCCTTACTGAGGGCTTTGGAAGCCTTCTGTCTTGGAGCAATTAGCCTGCTGTCAAACATCCAAGTTTCACATAGTTTTGCCTTTTTCTGTCTTTTGCTTTTTAATTTTGTTCTTGGTATTCCTTGCCTTACAGGAATTTCAAATGCTAATGTGAATTCATCAGTTTTCTTTCCCTTTTATCTTTTGATTTATGGCATTTTTTAAATCTCTTACCTAGTGGAGCCTTTTATGCACCAATTGTTACCTTTAATGTTCCCTCTTTTTTTTCTTCTAAGAATTTTTTTTTTTTTTTTTTTTTTTTTTTTTTTTTTTTTTTTTTTTTTTTTTTTTTTTTTTTTTTTTTTTTTT